>RJWJ010022588.1:0-26534 GCA_004363605.1 Indri indri | reverse complement strand
CCCGTCACTTCTATCCAATGCCCATTCATTCCCATCATAGAATGTATCACAGTCTGTCCTATTTATGTCTCTGTTTGTTTATTGACCATTTCTCCCCATCTAAATGTAAGTTTCATGAAGGGAGGGATCTTATCTAAATTGTTTATTAGTATAACCCTAGTACGTAGAGCGGTACTTCGCCCATAATAGTTGTTCAATAAATTTTTATTCAAATGAAGAAGAGGGAGAAGTCAAATGGCTATATTAAAATGCCTGACATAGTGAAGACCGAGGTGACCTAAGGGACCATCTACAATCTGGGAAATAAAAATTATACATAAGTAAAGGAGATAGGAGACACGAACAGGAAAGAAGCCAAAATCTGAGACAGAATAAATACAGCCCTAAAGCTGACTTCAGGGGGGAAAATGTCTCAGTTCTAAATTTAGGGCAGGTGTATCCTGACAATAAACTCTTTTTGCCAGACACCAACCAAAGTCCAAGTTCTTTAAATTAGAAAACTGAGGATTATTCTTGTCTTCTACCACTTTAGAATCTTTTCATCAAGATTCTCTTAGCTACAAATAACAGATGCGTAATTCAAACTAGACTGAAGTTTAAAAAAAAAAAGGACTTTTATTGACTCATAAAACTAGGGAATGTAGGGACATAGCTGCTTTAGGCATGACCAGAACCAGTGGCTCAAATTATGTCATCTGTGCTGTGTCTGTGTGTGTGTGTGTGTACATACACACATTTGCTCTCTCTATATATTACATATTATACTATATACATCCCCATTTCTTAAACTTGCTTCTCTCAATGCTATGGATTCATTCTCAGGCAAGTTCTCACCCCTTAGTAGAAAACATGACCACAGTCACACCCTAACTCTAATTCTTACAACTCTTGATCCAGAAGGAAGGGCTACCCTCTCCCTCCCAGTATCCTTAAGTGAATTTAAAAGACTCTTTTACCTGGCTCAATATGTATGGGTCCAGGAGTCTAAGTCACCATGAATGGTCATCCTAGATGACCTAGCCAACCTTATGGCTGGCAAGCCAGGCACAGTGACAAACCATAGAAAGGGTGAGGTCTGGCTTCCCCAAGGAAGAGATGCTGCCAGAAAAAAAATGATGAGTTCTGTACCACTCTACTCCAGTCCCCTCCCAAATACCTTTGAATACCCTGAACACACTATACTCTCCTACATGACCAGGACTTTGCACTTGGCCTCAGCCTTGGGTTCCCTTCTCTCTTAGCTGCCTGGTGAACTCCAGATGAGATGGTTACTCCCAAAGCCCTCTGTATATACTTCCACGACAGCAAACTCACTGCTCTGTGTTCTTTATCTTTGTTTACATGTTTGTCTTTCTTGATCAGACTATGAAACTTGATTTCAGGGACAGTGAGCAGGTGCTCAACACAATAGATGCTCCCCCAGAAAACAGACACATAATTATTTACTTTCAAAGGTCACACGGCTAATGAATTACAGGGCCAAGATTAGAATCCAGTGTCTTTCCCTTGGTCCATTCAAAACTTATATGACATTATCATTGTACAAGACGCTTATGAACAAAACTGTGACTTTCTTGGCTATTGCAGCAAAAGCCTTGGTTTGGGGATTAATTTTGAGAAAAAGCGAAACAATTCTGCACTGAATAAATAAATACAAAAGGTCTCAGAATGTTCTACTAAAGTAAATTGTATTATTGGAGTCGTGATAACTCAGGGAACTTTTCTATTTTTAAGTTGTTTTCATAATTCTTCCAACAGTCAGTATTCCAGGTAAACATTTATCTGACATACTCTTATTTAATGGATACAGAATAGGAGCCTGCCTGCACCAGTGACTGGGGACAAAAAGGTAAATAATAAATGTCCCGTGCCCTTGAGAAGATACGGTCAATAAAGGTATATGCAACAATCTACGTAATTCTTTAAGATTAGGTAAATCATGTCATTCTTCTGTACAAAAAGGTCTTCTCGTTTCCCATCTCGTTCATGGTACTCTCCAAAGTCCTTACTGTGACTTACAAGATGCTGACAGCATGGCCTCCCCTATTTTTCTGACCTCATCTTCCATCACTCCACAGCCCCAGGTTTCTGCCCAGGCCTTTGAACTTCCATGTACCTGCCTGAAATGTTCTTCCCCAAATAACCATAGTTCAGTCCCTCACTTCCTGTATATCTCTGTTCAAATGCCTTCTTATCTGAAAGGGCTTTCCTGTCCAGATTATCATCCACTCACCTCCCAACATCATTCTCTAACCCCTGCACCTGGCTTCATTTTTCTTCAAGCACTGACTGCTAATTGATATATTATACATTTGTTTTTTATTGCATCTCTCCTTTTCTCTCTCCCTCTTCTCCTCTCTCTCTCTTTCTCCCACACACATATACACACACAATTATAAGCTCCTTGAAACAAGAATTTGCTGTTTTATCCATACTTGACAAGTAGTTGTTGAATTAATTAATGAGTGAATGAGTACGTGTTATAAATACTTTAGTGCAAACTTTATTTATACAATTATAACAATTATTATTAAACTGCACTGATGATAGCTCTTACTAATGAGAACTGGATCCCAGTATTTAGATGAGGCCCTGGCTCTCACTGATGAGGCTGTTTCTTATTTCTAGAGAACCATTAGAAGCAAGACACAGGACTAGATGTGAAGGAAACAAATATGGTTAAAATAAGATTTAGACTCAAGGAGATTTTGGTCCAGTAGGAGAGAGAAAATTCACACCCGATCATACAAACATAGTCAAATGGGCGTTTGAAGACAAAGCATGTAATGAAGGCTCAGAAGGAAGAGAGAATTCTTGCTGGGAGGATCAGAGAAGATTTAAAGGATGAGTTGGTGTTTCAGTTAGGCATTGAAGAATAGGTAGACATGTGAGAAAGACAATTGCGCACAGAAGAGACATAGAAAACAAAGCCATGAGACTGTAGGAAAAAGGCCAGTCTACCTTGGCTAACAGTTATGAAAGTAAAGGTATAAAGATAAAACGATCAATTGAGATCACAGGAGCCAGTGAATATGCTTCATAGTTTGGACTGTGAGAAGCATGTGTGCAAATCTGTGCTCATACCTACACTGGGTCTCAGGGACTAATCTAACCTTTTTGAAACTAATTCTTTAGCAAAATTGATACATTAATACCTCCTTCTCAAAGTTCTAACAAAAATAACATATTTTAAAGTACTGCCACATATTATATTTTGTTAATTCTTATTTTTGTTTGTTTATTATTCAGAAGACATTGTCTAGTCACAGAAGCAATTTCAACAAAGGAATGATACAATCAGAGCTTTTCCTTATTGTCAAATTACCTGAGAGATCTGCCGTGATTTGGTTTTCCCTTGATCAGGTGTTTCTGAAATGCCAGACCCAATTTCCTGTTCCCCTATATGTCAACCAAGTTGATGACATTAGACTCTGTTTTATACATATGGCACAAGGTCGAGTATTCAAACTTAAACATTCATAACAAAATCTGAAGAGGTTATGAGGTGGTGGAGCCAGACTGCCTGAGTTCAATGCTGCCACTTCCATGCGATAGTTGTGTGACCTTGCAAAGTCATTGAATATCTCCGTGCCTAATGGTTGGTGCTATGAGGATTAAATGAAATAATGCATGTCAAGTACTTAGCACAGACCTGGCATGTAAATATTAGCTCCATAAATATTAGCTATTATGATCCAAATGAAGTTCTCTTAGATCCTAACCAGACAGCACATAAAATTTAATAATGGTTTTCATGCTCTTTGTTAACAATATGACCTACTAACAATAGAGTTTTGAAGAATATGTACCTAAGTTTGAAAGAAATGAAAAATTGGATTTCATCAAAATTAAAAACCTTTGTATATCAAAGGACATCATGAAGAAAGTGAAAAGACTACATACTTCCCAAAGCACTTTGCAGAGATTCAATGCAATCCCCATAAAAATGCCAATGATGTTCTTCACAGAAATAGAAAAAAAAATTCTAAAGTTCATATGGAGCCAAAAAGACCCCAAATAGCCAAAGCAATCTTGAGCAAAAAGAACAAAGTTGGAGGAATCACATTACCTGACTTCAAAATATACTACAAATCTATGATAGCCAAATCAACATGGTACTATTATAAACACAGACACATAAACCAATGGAACAGAACAGGGAACCCAGAAATAAATCCATGCGATTACAGCCAACTGATTTTTAACAAAGACACCAAGAACACACATTGGGGAAACTACAGTCTCTTCAATAAATGGTGCTGAGTAAACTGGATGTCCACATGTAGAAGAATGAAACTAGATCCCTCTCTCTCACCATATACAAAAAAATCAACTCAAAATGGATTGAAGACTTAAATGTAAGACCTGAAATTATAAAACTACTTAAAGAAAACACTGGGGAAAACACTTCATGACACTGGTCTGGGCAAAGATTTTTTGGATAGGACCTCAAAATCACAGGCAACTAAAGCAAAAATAGACAAATGGGAATTACATCAAACTAAAAAGCTTCTACACAGCAAAGGAAACAATCAATAGAGCAAAAAAACAACCTACAGAACAGGCAAAAATATTTACAAACTATGTATCAGAATATATAAGGAATTCAAACAACTCAATAGGAAATAAAAAACCCCAAATAATACAATTTCAAAATGGGCAAAAGACCTGAATAGACATTTCTCAAAAGAAGACATATATATGTGCATCACATATATGAACAAATGCTCAGCATCACTAATCATCAGGGAAATGCAAACCAAACCCACAATGAGACATCAGCTCACCCCAGTTAGAATGGCTATTATCAAAAAGACAAAAAATAATAAATGCTGGCAAGGATGTAGAGAAAGGGTAACTCTTATGCACTGTTGGTGGGAATGTAAATTAGTACAGCCATTATGGACAACGGTATGGAGGTTCCTCAAAAAATTAAAAATAGAACTACCATTGGATTCAAGAATGCCACTATTGGGTATACATCCAAAGAAAATGAAATCAGTATGTCAAAGAGATATCTGCACCCTCATGTTTATTGCAGTACTGTTCACAATAGCCATGATATGGAATTAACCTAAGTGTACATCTACAGAGGAATGGATAAAAAACATGGTACATATACATAATGGAATACTATTCAGTCTTAAAAATGAAATCCTATCATTTGCAACAACATGGATGAACCTAGAAGAAATTTTGTTAAGTAAAATAAGCCAGGCACAAAAGGATAAATACTGTATAATATCACTCATGTGGCATCTAAAAAATCTGATCTCATACAAGTAGAGAGGAGAGTAGTGGTTACCAGAGGCCTGGGGATTGGGGGCTGTGGAGAGAGGTCAGTCAACAGGTACAAAGTTATGGTCAGGAGGAGTAAGTTCTGGTGTTCTAGTGCACAATAGGGTGACTATAGTTAGTAACATGTTGTATATTTTAAAATAGAAGAGAAGATTTTGAATGCTCTCAGCACAAAGAAATAATAAATGTTTGAGGTGATGAATATGCTAATTACCCTGATTTGATTATCACACAGTGTATACATGTATTGAAACATCACATTGTACCCCATAAATAGGTACAATTATTGTGTCAATTAAAAACAAAATAAAACTTTCAAAAACGAATGTGAAAAGACAACCTACAGAATGGGAGAAAATATTTCCGAGCTACGTAACTGAGGGTTTGGTATCTAGAATATATAAAGAACTTACAACTCAACAACAAAAGAACAAACAACCCAATTTTAAAAAGAATAAAGAACTTGAACAGACATTTCTTCAAAGAAGATACACAAATGCCCAGTGAGTTCATGAAAAGGTGCTCAGAGTCATTGGTCATTAGGGATATGCAAAATGACAAATGCTGGTCTGGATGTGGGGAAATTGAAACTTTCACACATTGAGAGGGAATGTAAAATGGTTTAGCTATTGTGGAAAACATTTTGGCAATTTCTCAAAAAGTTAAACATCGAATTACCATAGGACCCAGCAATTCCATTTCTAGGTATATATCCAAAAGAATTGAAAACAATTACATACATATACATGCATGTTTATAGGAACACTATTCACAAAAGCCAAATATCTATCAACTCACAAATGGGCAAATAAATTGTGATGTATATTGTACATGCAATGGAATATAATTCAGCCAGAAAAAAATGAAATATTGCTACCTATTACACCATCAAAAGACCTAGAAAACATGCTGAGTGAAAGAAGTCAGACACAAAAGATCACATATGGTATGATTCCATTTATATGAAATGTCCAGAGTAGGTCAATTCCTAGAGACCGAAAGCAGATTGGTAGTTGCCGGGGACTGGTGGGAGAGGGGACTGTGGAGCAGCTGCTAAATGGGTACGGGATTTCCTTCTGGGATAATTTCATCTGAGAAAGTATTTTGGAACCAGACAAAGGTAGCAATTGCACAACATTATGAAGGTATTAAATGCCACTCAATTGTTTATTTTTAAATGGTTAATTTTATGTTGTGTGAATCTTATTTCAAAAAAATAAAAATAAAATGACTATTTTCATAAGATACTACCATTACTGCCCTTCCTAATTAATCTCTCCTATTTTGTACTCTCATAGCATATGTTCCTTCCATCATAGCATGTTATTTCATATGTTCTATTTTGTTTTAAATATACATCTACTATAGAAGTCAGTAAACTATGTCCTACAGGCCATATTTGGCCCGCTGCCTGTTTTTGTGTGGCCCACAAGCTAAGAATGGTATTTTACATTTTTGAGTGGTTGAAAAAAATCAAAATAATATTTTGCAATACATGAAAATTGTATGAAATTCAAATTTCTGTGTCCATTCATAAAGTTTCATTAGATTATGGCCAAGTGTATCCTGTATGTGTTAACCATGATTGCTTTCATTCTACAGTAGCACATCTGAGTATGGAGATCATATGCCCTGCATAGCTGAAATTTATAATCTGCCCCTTTACAGAAAATGTTGTTGGCCCCTGATCTACTGGATTATAATATAATAAACTTCTAAGTGGAAGGAATCTCTCATAGGACCCAGCCTGCTGATACACATTCTGGAGAGTTGATAAATGTCTCTTGCATTAACACCACTGTAAAATTTTTAGCATTCAAATGTGTGCCACAGGGTTTCTGCTTCTATATGCTAATAAAGTTGAAAGCACTAATTTCTTTGTATTTTTACAAAGTTTGACACTTACCTAGTTTCATATTTAGCATATGAATTCTACAAAAGATTTTTTTAACAGAAACTCCAAGCTGCAATGAGAATGTATCACACCCAAAAAGAGAAGTAATTTTGCAATCTTTTTTTAAAAATATGAAATAGATGTTCATGTTGAAATCTTGAAAATTACACTAATGTACCATTCAAACTTTAAATGTCAGTACATAAAACTATGTTAGTTTTCTAGCACAAAAATAAATTAAGGATTAAAAAGTTCTGATCCCTGGCATTGCCTCTCTTGAGGATAAATTCAGAACTAGTATAACATTAGTCTTTGAAAACTTCTAAATTTAATACTTAGTTTATTAGGACAAATAGAATTCTACAAAGTGAGACATCACATATGTTCTAGAGAATATAGGTAAAGATGTAAATACTAAACATTTCTAGAATAGACTGCAGTAAAAAGAGAAGCAAATAACAAGGAAAAAAGAAAAAAAAAGACTAGAGTTTTCCTTGATTATAGGTGACAAATGAATTAGGCAGAATCTTTGTAAAACAAATGATGCTAAGCAGAAATCATTTAGGTTTCTCAGATATTTTTCTAATGAAATTTCTTCTTTTTTTGACTTTTAATATCTTTCATCATTACTTATATTTCTCTGTTTTGCCCAGGAAATTGCCCAGGTTGCATGGGACTGTCAGCATACTCAAGCAAGCAATCAAGGCAGTGAAATTGATGTCATGTGAAGAGCACCCAATTGGGAGTCTGGCAACCTCAGCACGAAGCCAAGGGGCCCTAGGCCTATTCTTTCACCTTCCATCATCCCTGGTGAAGAAGGTGCTGAATGGTTTCTGAGGTCCTTCCATTCTAATATTCTGTAAGGCTAAGTAAGAAGTTAAATTTATTTTCAACATTTGTGATTATTCAACAGCTTTAGGTGAATAACATTTTTAAAAATAATATCTAGATTTGGGCCTTTGTATTTCTTCTTTCTCAAATACTCTAGGTGGCCCTACTAGTGCAGTAGCCCTGTATTAAATAGGGCAATATGAAAGAGTTTGGAGAGGTTGAAAGAGCTATATAAATATAAGTTATTATTATTAAATAAAATCACACAGTGTTAGTGTTAAGTCTAAAAGGTCTTAGGGATCACCTTATATGATCTCATTTCACAGATGAGAAAACCAAGGCCCAGAGAGGTGAAGTGCTAAAGATTCAAGCTCTTCCACTACTCCACGTTACCCCACTGTGGTTAAGAATTGCACTCCGAATCATTGCTGTTCCTGCAACATTTGCCTATATTGGCTCTATTGGTTAGAATTCTTTCCCCCACCTACCCGAGAAAAAAACTATTTTCTCACACTCTTACTTTTGTATTCCCATGGCCTGATTTTAAGCTAGTTTCTGTGTCTGCAAAACATTGCATTTTCTGGTTGGATTTATCAAGCAATGATATCTAAGTAGAATGTTTGTATTTCATCCAAGCATAAGAAGTATATAGCTCATAAGAATTCGAGGCTAATCACATAAGATGAAGAAAAAGAAACAAAGATGAAATAAGGAAAAAATTGTTGCTTTATCTGGACAATTTTGATGTCAGATTCTTCTTCAAAACTATGGTTTCATAAAGGGACATAAATCAATCTGTTAAATTTTATCTTGTTAACCAGAAAATCAGCAATAGTAATAAGATACTTCTGGCAAGAGTCCATTAATTTAGTCATTCAACAACATTCACAGAGCCAAATAAATAGCAAGGCATTGTCAGAGACCCTAAATAAAAGGCACAGATTAATATGTTCCTTCCTTCAGAGGACAGAATTTAAGAAACAATAAAAATAACTAACATTTATTGAGTCCTTACTCTGTGCCATGCCTTGTATTAAGTGTCTTACATGAATCATTTCTTTTGATCTTTACAATATGAGTTATAAATTATTATCTTATATTGATGTAAGTTCAAGTGAGATTCTACCTAAACCTTCTAGTACAGTACCTAGAGCATATTAGAGTCTCACAAAACATTAATTTTCTCTGTCCCCATTTTATTTCACAGCAGACACCACCATTTTTCTTTCTGGAAGATATATCACAGATAGTAGTGGATTTCCAGAGCTGAATGAATTATCATTCAGAAGAACCTGCTTGTTGAACAAAAGAAATATCCCCAGATCCAAGGTAAGGCTTAGAGCAGTGGAATGAAGCTCAACTGATGGCAGAAATGGGACAAGTGCCCATCTGAAGGAGCTGGGGACAGTGGCACACAGGAGATGCTCAGAGGTGGAGGTAAACAAAGACGCTCTACCATCAAGATTAGACAAGAAGGGCTCTGGGCTCTCCTCGGTCATGAACAGACTCTCGCGGCTCGGGGAGGCCCAGGTCCAAGGAACACATTGAAGGAACTGTGGGCAGAGGTACAAATGACACATTTGATGCCCCAGCCTACAGCCTTCAGAGTATGGCTTCCAGAACCACAACAGACTCCAACAGACTTTCCACAGAGATGGGGAGGAAGCTGCTAGAACAAACACTATCCTGAAACTTGCCCCAAATCTGAACCTAATCAAACCCCAATGTTTTTCTGAGGTTAGAAAAAGCCTGGCTTAGCATTTTTAAAACAATATCTATTTGCCTTTTGTCTCCTATTTGCAGCCAGAAGTGGAAGTTCTAAAAACCCATTAAAAACTTTGGGTTTTATTTTGTATTTATTTCTTTACTATATGCTTTGCCTGGCCAAAACCAGAAAATGCTGGAATGGTACAAGCTCATTCTCCTGAGATCTCCAGATCAAAGTCATTGGGAACTGCCTTGGCTAAGCATCTGAATTTTTCCATTCTTATCCAAACCAATGCCTCAATCCCTTGCAATTTACTCATATGCATCCACCTTCTCAAGTGTTCTGAGGCATTTCTTTCAGCACACACGTTGGCCTTCAAAGGGTAACAAGCAATTGTGTGCTGGCAAAATCCGTATTTTCAAGTTTATACCTCCAATTCATCATCCAACAAAGAGAACAAGAACTTCTGGCAACTTTATCCACTCTATATATTCCATATGGAATAACAGTATAGGAAGGGCAATGTCAAAGACCCTTTTGCATGGAGATTTATTTTTTGGCAGTATGTTTTACACTGCTAAGTTATTATCCTCTCTTGTAAGTGTAGAATTTTTTGTTTGGCCAAGTAAAATTTTAAAGCAGCTCACATAATCCAACCAACAAATTTACTGGGAAACTTTTTTTTTTTTTTTTTCTTTCTTAATGCCTTAGGGAGATGTCCTTCCAGACAAGTTGTACCGTTCTTGAGTAACCCACAATTTACATTTATTTCCTTATAGGCCACCCTCATTCTAAGTGACTTTGATCCATAGATGTTACCTTTCAGGAAACTATTAAGAGTATGATGTGAAGCATGTCACATTCTTAATCTTATCTTCATAAAAAAAATGTGTTTATCTATAGTAGATTTTTTGCCATGGTAATTTTTACCTTGATTTTTTTTTCATAAGACATAATAGAAAACTAGAGTTTGCCTTACCAAAAAGTCCACTTTCAGAGAACTTGTCCACCTTTTCATTAGGATGAAGAAAATCTATCCTGCTGCTCTACTTAAAGTGCTGAGAAGACATTGTAGTAATACCCATCCTTGCCTGTTACATGTTCTAGCCTCGGTTCCTCTTTGTGTATTTGGGTATTTCTTCAAGGATACCATATATCCTGGGCTATTTCAGCCTGTGTATTTGAAGCCATGTTCACTGGCACAATCTTTTTCAATGCCAAAAATGAAAAACGTTTTAATGATCAGATAGATGAACTTCTAAGGTCAGCATCCCTATCTCAATTTCTAATGTTTCCAAAATATACAAGTGATTCTTTAGCTTTATAAACCTCCACCTGCTTCTTCCTTTCATGTAATTCACATTTGTTCGGTTATTTTGCACCACCCCTGGAGTGTTTTCAAATATATTTCAAACCCCCAAGCAACCCCATTTCAGCTGATTGACTTCAGAGAACTCTAATGCCAGCCAGGCATTTTGCTGCAACCCCATTTAGACTCAGCAGGAAGAGCAGATTTAAAAGGCAGATTATGTTTTTAGCTTTTTAAAAACTGCTTTATTAGAAAGGCTAAAAGCCACAGTGGTGGTAAGCTGAATTCTTTTGAAATACAAGTAACTTCAAGGCATCCAGGGAGCAGTTTCTCACCCGCGGAGCTCCTCCCTTTGGGTTGCAATGATGGCAAGAACCAGCTGGCTCCAGGCATTTTTCTTAAGGGTCCTTGTGGCTCCAACAACAGAATCCCTAAAAGCACCAAAAGTGTTTCATTTAAGGATCGGAGACCTTCGAAAAGCAACTCACCGTGGTTCCCACCCCTGGACTTCTGGCAGGCCATTTTGTGTGAAAGGTGTTGGTTACATACTGGCCTCCACTGAATTGGAGGAGCTGGCCAAGGGGCAGTAGGCAGAGAACCATGATGAGGATGTGAAAGCCACTTAGAAAAGCAGCAGGGCATCCCAGAAAATGGCTGAAAGGATGGATGGGTAGATAGATAGATATAGATAGATAGATAGATAGATAAACAGATAGATAGACAGATGCCACAGCAGTGGCTACTGCTTCACGTGCTGTCTTCAAACATGTGCTGCAGTTATCAGTGCATTCCCTTTAACTTATCTGTGGCTCTGAACTCTACCAAGAGTTGCTTATAAGTGGTTGAGGATCCATGAAAAAAAAAGTGGGCATATTAAGATTTCTAGAGAGTCAATGAGATTACATATAGAAAATTTTGTTCAGAGGTTTTGAGAAGAAATAAACATTACCAGATTTTGAGAATGTCTATTGGGAAAGTGCACTAAGAAGCTGGCTGCATCCTATCTAAAGATAAGATGAAGACAGGATTATGCCAGAGCTCTAACTAATCACACAGGGCAGATACAGGGCATTGTGTACTGCCACCCGCTCCCTCTGTGCCCAAAGAGAGCACCAGCAACCGATCATAACCCATATGCCAAGCCCAGACACGACCTTAGAATCCTTCTCAGCAGGAAGATGCAATCCTTGATTAAACAGAGGATATTCCTAAAGACGTATATGGATCAGTTTAGAACCCAACACAAATTTCCACAGGTGGGGCAAACAGGTGGCAAAAGCTAGTGGAGCCAGCAGTTGTGGACCAGTGGAACAGCAAGCCCATGTCCTGAACAGGGCAGTGAGCACTCACTCCAGAAGATGTGATCCCACAGGAATCTAATAAATAAAATTTAAATTTTTACTTGGAATCTCTAGATTTTTAAATGTTAGATCTAAAAAGAGGGAGGGAAAGTTAATGCCATGAAAGCCAAATAAAATACGTATGCAGAAAAATAAAATAAAAGTACACCCGCAGGTTAATGTAACCTCCAGGCTTAAAAGAATTAAAGGAAGACTTGAGTCTGCTCTTATCTTGCCTATACTATTATACCTTGCTACTATCCGCAGCTTAAAAACAAAAGAAAACCATCTCACCAGGGCTTGAAGAGGGCATGCGACAAATTGCAGAAAATTATAGCCAACATTTTGTGGTTGCTGATCTTCCCTGGGTAATATACTAGCAGAGTCCTGAAAAAAATAGGCAAACTTCAAAGATCAAAGTTTCCATGCTGCAGAGAGGATTTTTCAACCAGCTTGCTCTTGTCTTGTTCCTCCCACCCCCAACCCCTTTTTGTCAATCACGAAGCAGTTGTCACAAAGTTCAGATTCTGACATTGTCAGAGGCTAATGATGCCTTTCACTCATTGCTTATTTGAGTATTCCAGCCCTCTAGGTCTCGGTCTCCCTTTGGGCTGTTTACATACAATTTCCTTCTGGGTGGAACTTTGTTTTTCCTTTCCTTCTTTTGGGGCTGTTGTTTTTTCTTAAAATAGGAGGTCATTTCAGGCAGAAATGTGTTTTCGCCTCTTTGCTTCCTCTATGGCTGGGACTGGGGCCCTTTTGGAAAGAAGGAAATTTCCACTTTGTTTACAAGGAGGGGTTGGTTTTCTTTGGATATCCCATTAATTTGCTGGGTAGGGAGTTTGGAGTTCCTAGGATTATCTAAGGAAATCAGGGAAGTCATTTTAAAGGCAGTTCTTTGGATTTTTTTTTTAATGTTATGCACTCCACTTTTCTTATTATTTTTCTCTAACTTGTTCACATTTTTCCAATGGACCTAAGCTTCTTATATGTCTGTCCCTGCATTCCAGCTCTCTACCTTGTCTTCCCAAGATCTTTTAGCTTTAGTTGTCAATCTGGATTATTTGACCCACGTTCTGGACTCATTCCAGCATGAGTCATAGTTTTATACTTTTGGATGGAAAAGTAATTTTCCCCCTTCTTTTTAGAATGCAACCATAACCCATTGCCGTTACTGGAAAAAACAGACTTGATTGTGTGTACCTTTTTCTACTATGGTCCTCCATCTTCACAGGCCACACGTCAAGCAATCCATCGCCCACATCGAATAATGTCAATATATACCCAAGTGGGAGTGAAATGTTCTAGGCACCATTCAGAGTTTACCCTGGACCTCTGGAAGAATATATTCTAAGAAGC
This sequence comes from Indri indri, assembly GCA_004363605.1. Lineage (NCBI taxonomy): Eukaryota > Metazoa > Chordata > Mammalia > Primates > Indriidae > Indri > Indri indri. The sequence goes on along the minus strand of RJWJ010022588.1, from coordinate 12,795 downwards.
ACATTCACTGAAAAAAAAGTTTCCAAGTATTCCAAAGCCAAACAGAATAAAATCCCTAAAGATAAATATTGTGATCACTTTGGTAGGTTTGATGCCACTAAATATTTAAAGAATATTTAAATATTGAAAGAAATATTAAATTTAGAATAATTTATTCAAGACCACTCCCAACATGTGATTTATTCGAAAGATCATGTTTACTAACATATAATACTCAAAAACTTCAATTAAATGCCATCAAGCAATCAGGTCTCGGAGTTTGAGTGTTGAGTACCATCCCATTCCATGAATGTTTATTGTTCATTCTAACCCTGGGAAGAAAGGTAAATAAGGACAAACAAGGTAGGTGGTAAGAAGGATTGTGATCAGGAAATATGTGACTGGGGCAGTTTAGAATGGTGGTTGGGACCTTGGATTTGGAGCCAGGCTGATGCGGGAGGGGTTCTCAGTTCCATTTGTACTAGCAGCGTGGCCTCAGGCAAGTATCTTACTATGTCTACTCTTCAATTTGCTCATCTGTAAAATAGAAATAATAATGGTACCAGCTTCTTGGAGTTGTTGTGAGTTACTATGTTAAAGACAGGGTAAGTGTTCATCACAACCAACAGCAAAAATTCCAACCTTTACAAGGCACTTATTATGTATCAGGTACTGCCTTTACTTGAATACTCTATGAAGAAGGTATCATTATTATTATCCTCATTTTACCAAAGAGGAAATTAGGGGCTCAGAGAAGTTAAATAAGCTATCCAGCATCACAGAGCTACTAAGTAACTGAGCCAAGATTCCAACCCAAGTGGTTGGGTTAAAGCCTGTGCCCTTAACCACTATGCAGTCTTTAACGTCCTTTTAATATGTAATGAATCTTCACTATTCCAGGTGTTGTCCTAAGGTCATTTCATCTTTCACTCAACTTCGTATGTTGCCTATGACTGCATATACAGTGTTGTACACTGAGCAGAGATGCTCAAAATAGCAATTCTGTTCTCCATAAAACAATCACACATACACACAGAGGGCTGGTTACCCTCACTGGACTCTACCTCCTAAGTCAGAGGAATAACTGATGTATTTGGAATATATTTTTAGCCAGTCATGGTGGCACATGCCTGTAGTCCCAGCTACTTGGAAGGCTGAGGAAGGAGGATCACTTGAGCCCACGAGTTCAAGGCTGAAGTGAACTATGATTGAGCCACTGCACTCCAGCTTAGGTGACAGAGCAAGATCTTGTTTCAAAAAAAACAAAATAAAATATGTTTTCTACAGTATAAAAGGAGAAAGGGATTTCTAATTCATTTTTGCTTTTTAATTAATCAAGAATTAATTACTCAAAACCTTTTGTCCCTCCTAGAATTCTCGTTAACTGAGATTTTTTGGTAAAATGAAATGAATACATATGGTAGAAATTACAGAGTCAAATAGCCCCCATTCCAAAAGGTACAAACTGCTCTAATTTATCTAGTTTCTAGAGAAGCAACAGTGTTAGAGTAAACTCTTGGTGAAAATCCAAATAACAATTTTATTATCTTGAGAAATGGAAATTTGAAGAATTGGAAGGTGTAAGAGGGCATAACATCTGACATGAAAATATTATAAAACAGGGCCAGAAATTTGTCACAGTGATACATTCCAATAATCAAGAAGTTAAACATCCCGGGATTTGTATGCACATCTATAACAATATGTTGTGCTTAAATGCAGCTTATATGTTATTTTATATTTTATGTGATCACACACAACCTCATTTGATTTTCACAGGAGAAATAGCATGAAATGAGGTAGGCAATAGAAATAATATCAATCCATTTTATGTCGGAGAAAACCGAGGCTCAGAAAGCCAGTGACTAGGCCTAGGTCACACAGCTGCTTACTTTCAGAGCCAAGGCTTATAATTTCCTGCTATTTCTATTAAATCACAATTCCCACCGGCACTTTTGCTGAGCCTAGCCTGACAGTTTTCTTAGACCAAATGGCTATTCTCCAACGGTTGGGAACCAGGAATGATTTTTGTAGGGAAAGGTCCAGAACAAGAGGTGGTGGTGTATGGGTACACCCCTCCCAAACCATCTCAGAAAGCCCTAAGCAGAGTTGGAGGCGAGGAGGTCATTGGCAGGAGAGGAAAAAACTGCAAAGGGCAAACATCCCAATTCTCCCACATCTGGCTCTGCTCATCCCACATTTTATTTTGTGTTGAAACTACTGGCTCTCGATTCAAATTGCAGGGGTTGGATTCTGGCGCCACCCTTTACTAACCTCTTTTTGCCTCGTTTCCTTGTTGGCGGAATGGGATTAATAATCATACAGATTTTGTAGAGTTGATGTGAAACTTAAGAGAGCCATGTAAAAGGCTTAGCATTTTCACTGACACGTGGTAAGTACTTAAAGAACACCAACTATTATCATTATTATTTCATGCAGAGATATAAGTGGCAAAGCCAGGATTTGAACCGAGCCAGCCCAGCTCCAGAGACCAATTCCTTAACCACAACCCCACAGTACCTTTGTATTTGCTGTGTCCATTTGTCTGGAATGCACTTCCCTAGACAGCCATCTGCACGGTGCCCTTCCTCTCTCTGTTCAGACCTCTGCTCACATGTCACTTCCTCTGAATGACCTTCCCTGGCTGCCTGATCTAGAACAGTACTCCTAAAACAGTGCTTCTTGTGACTCTATCCCTTTAACCTGCTTCATGTTTTTCATAGCACTCGTGACAACCTAATACAATATCAAATATATTTACCTGATTATTCACGGATTGCTTTCTCTACCACTAGAAAGCAAGCTTCATAAAGGCAGGAGCTTGGTTTGGCTCGCATCAGTAGCTTTTCTGTTTAGAACACATTCCATTATTTGTTGCATACATGTATATGTTGATGAGTAAAACACTCATTAGCAGCAGCAACTAGCGTATTAAACCACTCTCAACAGAGAAACCAAAATTTGGATAAGATCTAGTTCCCACTATTAAGGGACTTACACTTTAGCGGAGAAGGGGCTCTGGAAAGGTCATTAGAACCCCACCTAAGCATCATAACAGAGTATGCCGAGGCTGGATGAGTGGGGCCAAACCTCTAGGCACTCATGCCCTGAATCTTAGCTCTTCTTACTAAGGTGCTGACTTCTCCACCATGTCAGTGTGACAATCTATCCTTCCCTAATGAAATGTTTTAGAAGCAAATATCAAATAAAATGATAGGATTTCAGAAAGCCATTTCAAGAGAGTTTAAATGCCTAAGCCTCACTATCTCTATGAAATTAGATATACCATTATTTGGGGGGTGACATTCTCTGGAGGACGTCAGAGATAGTACGTGGAGTTCTACTCAAAGCACATTTCTTTGTGGTATAGTCTACTCCCAAAAGTAAACTGGGGAAGTACATATTTTATAATTGCTAAAGATCTTGAAAGATTGAAAAGCAAAATAGGTACTCAGCCTCATTCAGCACAAACTACTGGACTGTGTCTCCCGTGCTAGCCATTAATCAATCCCATTAAGTTATAATTCTTTGCCAAGCTGAGAAAACACAACCCAAACAGTAGTGAGCATTTCCTCCCCTTGCCACTTACCCCTAAATATGAAGAGTGACCTTCTAAAAACTTCAGTCTTCCTGAGATTAGCAGGTCTGCAAAATGTCCACTGGATTTGTCCAGAGAGAAAATGTGCCAAGTGTGATGAAGTGAGAGAACACCCGCTTGCTCCTGGCCACTCTCACCCAGAGCTCTTTCCACCGCCCAGATAAAGCAGTGCAGAGCTACACAGGATGACAAGACTAAAATAAAACAAATCATTTACAACATGATTTCCTGCTGAGCAGTGTTCTAAGCCGTCCCATGGTAGAGAGCTGTTAGCTAACACAGAACAGACCCTAGGCTCCTGAATGCAAATCCTTTTATATGACAAATGACATCGTGTGTGTATTGATGAACGGTGTGTTGATGAATGGTTACAGCTAAGGAAGACCACATTGTACTTCATCAGGGAAGCTCATGTTGATCTGGGATGAGGGGCCAAAGGGATAAATAAGCCACTGAGGCAGTCAAATCCACACTCATAGAAAAGGCCACAGCAGTGCCCAGTGTGGCTCAGTTAAAGAGCAACACGTTCGAACATAAATTATCAGGTGTCTGGTAACATTATGGCTTAGAGGTTAAAGAAATAAAGACGCACAAGACATTCCTGCTGTTAGGAAGGAGGAAAGCGCTAACTTAAATGTGACCTCATTCGATTTGATCCCTGTAAGAATCTAGTAGGGTAGACAAAGCAGGGTGTGTAAAACCCATTTTACAGATAAAAAAAAAAAAGCTAAGGCTTAAAGTAGTGGGTGATGTGCTTCGGTCTTAATATGAGTGAGCTCTGGAGCTGGACTTCACCCTAAATCCTGGACTCTTCCCGCTACACCCCCGGCATCTGGCTCCATCTTTAGACAACTGAAAAAAAAAAAAGAAGAAGCCTTCCTTCAAACATATTCCTGAGCTAAGTTAGAACCTAACTCCCTCTTAACTTTTAATCACTTCAGTATGTCATTGCAACATTATTTAACTTTCTTTCATAAAACCTTAATATGACCACAGGACCCAAACAGCCAGATGACCTCAGAACAGAAGCTCTGCTTTCACCCACAGAACAATTCAGGACTCAAGGATGGCAGGCTGGGTCTGAGGTCCCCAGGAAGATTTTGCTCAGGGTTGGAAATGGTACAGTTTACAAGCGGGGCTGTCTTTCACCCGCTTCACCCTGTCTCCTTTCCGTGAGCTCACATTGCGCTTTCAATTCAAATGCCATTTCCTGACATTTTGATCACCAGAAGGTGTTGTGCCTTCATCTTTACGATGTAGCACTTTTATCTGTACCTCTATTTCAAATGAAACTTAATCTTTTCTACCCTGTACTGTTGTATTTATGTATGTTTTTGTATCACCTCTGAACTTAAAACTCTTGGAAGACAGTTATCTGTAATCAAATATTATTTTTTAACCATCCAGCATGAAGTCTTGAATTTGGTAAACACCCATTTGTTGAATAAATGAATGAATCTTTCTCCAGTTTCCACTCACCCCTATATCCTCTTATTCAAAGGACTTCTGCAGGATTTCAGTCTAATCTTGTCTATGGAAAGTTCCTTTTTACCAGTTCTTTTTGTTTTTTTTTTTATTTCTCCAGCTCCAAAATATTTATTTATTTTAAGCATTTCTTAAGCCTGGCTTAAGAGAAAGTTCATGAAAGTTTCAGTTCTCTCAAAAATATTGTTGATGATCCAGTCAAACCAGGATCATCTGGATGAAGAAAAATTGCCATTTGATGTTTGAGGGAAAGGTACTTTTTTTTTCTCCCAAATTTTGAAGTGCCCCAAGTGAGCAAAGGTTTACCTCAATCTTGAATCCTTGAATCTACTGGCAAATTAGGGACTCCTGGCAAAACACACCCTAAAAAGAGAGAGGGGTGTTGGGAGAGATAGTAGATTATGAAATTCAATCTCCTCATTTTATACATGCAAATGGAAGCCTAAAATGGAAATGTATTCTAATTTGCCCAAACTCACCCAGCTCCTCAGTGAAAAACCCAGGACTAACACCCAGGTGTGCTACCTGCTGATCTTCTGAGGTAACTTTTATTTTTCCTCACCATCCCTAACTACCTCTCGTAAAGATAACAAGTCCTACTGATATTTCAGTTCCTCCTTTTATGAAAGCAATTTGATTCCTTCGCCCCTTCTCCTGCCCTCATGCCTATCCACAGTGCTGGGCCACTCGGAACTAAGAGTGTGTCAGTCCCTGTGGCTCCAAGAAGTCACCATCAAGGGAAATGGCACTTGTCTCACTCCCTTGGGCAGGACCACTCCACTGCTTAGACAAGCAGAAGATCCTTGTTTTAAATCTGTCTGTGCAGAGTCCTTTGAGAACTGGCAGAGGTAAGAATCATGCCCAGACTTACATTAGTCAGGTAGACACTAATGTACCCACTGTGGGTCGGGTGACCTTACGGTTGCTCTGGCATACCTTGGTTTGTTAAGAATGAAATAGTTTTATTGCAATCCTTTGTCGGTTTACGTTAGTGCCATATGGCCCTCATTTCTTTCTAGTTCTACCCTTTTTTTTTTTTTTAATTTTTTGCCTTCCTTGTATCTCATATTTGTTTTGAAACGTGATTATTTTGTGGGATATTACTTCCGTTTGAAAGGAAAACACACACACAAAAAAAAGCTTTATGTAAAAAAGATAAATTCGTTGAATTCAATTTATTGGAATGAGCTGTAATGAAAAGAACCCCAGATATGAAATCAGAAGACTGGAGTTCAAATCCAGCCTCGAACCTGCTGACTTTTGCCAATGACCGAAGTTCTTTGGGCCTCAGTGTACTCATTTGTAAAGCAGAGGTGATAATCTCACAACATAGAGTCAGGAGGAAGTTGAGTGAGAAGTCATTAAATGTGTCTAGTATGATACTGATGTGGTACGTGTTCACTGAATCTGAACCCAGAGGATTTTCGGGAGCGTCATAAGAGTTTATTGGAGTTTCTCTTCTCTGGTTTCTCTTTTTTACACCATCAGCACTTTTCTTAGTGTGTTTTAGAAATGCCAAATTAATTTTAAAAATCAAATTTAAGTGAAATGGAAAACTGTCATGGCACATGTTATGACACTACTCATCACATATGTACATTTTAAGAGCTTAACAATCTTATTCAAGATTAAATAGTTGCTCAATTCAGGCAACATTGCACTTAGGAGGGCAGCAGCAGAACTTTGGACATCATCCAGAGAAAAACATTAACCAGCATGAAGACAAAAGCTTTCAGCGTGTACTAGAAAATAAAAAGACCTGCCCTAATATTGGACGTGAAAGAGATCCTGGATTTTTTTTCTTTTTTATGGAGATCAAAATGGCAGTCTGAACAACAATTATTCTTAAGCTGAGAAAAAGCAACATGAATATTTTAAAATACAATTTAAAACAGTATTAAAATTAGCAAATTATCAGCAAGCATATGACAATTAATCATCCACGTATTTTCTTACTACATTTTACCTTCCACTTGTACGTAGGCTTCAGATTGTGTACAATCGTATTTTGAACTCTACTAATTCTTCCTTGCACTGTATTGTAAGCATTTCCATTGATTTAAATGGCAGCATAATAGTTTATCACCCTGCTGAGTATTTACCTAACTCTTGAACCCTGGACATTTATTTAGAAGTTGAATTAATTTTTGTGATTAAGAGGTTTTTAGGTAGCTCCTGCAGTTTTCGCTTCAGAATTCCCTTGCACGCCCAGGTCCAGTGGCCATTTCATTCATGCCAGGCATAACAAGGATCCGCAAAATGGAGAGAGGTAGGAGACAAGAGCTTAAAACTACACAAGAGCTTAAAACTGCTCTTGTGGGGGAGGAGGACAATACAGAGCAGGGGAGGCACAAAAACAAACCAAAAAACCTGGTTTTAATATTTGCTTTCCGTTATTGGACTGAATGATTATTTGGTTCCTTTATGTGGATTTATTTCACCATCCACTTATTCTAATTCTGTATTCCCTTTGGCCAGGTAGATGTAACCTAAAAACATGTGCAGGAAAGAATTCTGGACTTATTTTAACGTGAGCATATCTGCATTTGTTTCTATTCTGTCTCATTATAAGAATTCAAGGCAGCTCACTTTGGGGATTTTCTGAAAAACTTAGAGTCTTTAACAATGCAATTTTTTTTTTTTTCCTGTTGTGTTTTCTTTTTTTCTGTTCCTCTAGCATTTCGGTCAGCTATAGAAGTTAAATTATATTTCCTAAAGTCTTACTTTATATTTATAGGTACATAAGAGTTTAATTCCTATTTGTTCTACTTTCTATAGAAATCAATTTGACATGAACAGTTTCCTATCAGCATTGAGGGGTTGTTACAAATGGTCTCACGTTTGTCTTTGTTATATTTCTTGTGTAATTACAACTTGGATGGAGTATTATTTGTTCAACCTTCTGAGGTCACACACCAGTCTTTTCTGGTTTATATCTGTACTAATCAGCTAAGAAGCAACGGATCAAGCTATGAAAAAGCTAAATGTTGGAGATTCCTGAATGCGGGGCTTTGTAATAATGTGCGACTAGCTGGCTGGGCTTTGAAACATCAACTGTATAGGATTGGGAACAGGACTTGGGAATGTCCCATTGTTCATTACATGTAAAATCATTCCATCGCGATGTTTGCTCCATAACCACACAGATTTTTTTGTTTGTTTGTTTTTATCTGTTTTGTTCTAGTATTTACCATGTGTAAAACCTCTGTATTCTGTGCTGTGGCAGGGAGGCATTTTGGGGATGGGAGGAAAAGGATCTGATCCCTAGCAAATATAAATTTTTGAACTTCAGAACTGGCAAACTGGTTTCCACATTCAAGCCCTCACAACAACCCAGTTAGGGAGATAAGATAGGAATGAGCATCCCATTTTATAGGAATGAAACTGAGACTCAGAGACAATGTGATATATTAAAATCCAACTAGACCTAGAAAATGGAAGATCCTAGGCTCGAACCCAGATATTCTCATCCTTAACCCAAACTGCTAGCCATCATTCACGGCTATAATTAAGAATTTTCACCAAGTAATTTCTACCTTTGAGGATTTTTCTGTAATTCCTAGTTGCACATTAGTTTTATAACAATCCAAGTCAAGGAGAAATCTGTGTTTGTGAAATGACTTCTTTCTTTGATGTACCTTAACTCTCCATGGAATGAACCCAAGAGGTAGTTTCCTCCCACACTAAATAGCTCCTTTTATTTAGTGAGATGGTACCCAATAGAGAAAGAGACTTCTCAGATTGGGGCTTCCTAAACCACATCTTGAGGGACAAGAAACATTGCCCTCCCTGACTGGTGGCAAATCTTCAACAAGCCCAGGTGGCTTCTCTCCTGTGTTCCCATATTTCCTCCCTGCATTCAGCCAAAGTCCACATTTCTTTCCCTGTCACCACACACAGTTTGACCCCAGGCCAGGGTGGCAGCTTCCTCGGCCCCTTTGAGGTCACAGCCAGTGCTGCTCTGTGGACTCCTTGGCAGTGGGCATTTGGGGACAGCTGCGGCCCAAGCCTTCCTGCAGCAGCCCCTGCACCTTGCTGCACAATGGCCTTGTGTTCTCCCTGATTCCCTGGGAGGAAGACCATCCTGCTCGGCCCAGGCCTCCCACCAAGTGTGTTACTTGGGGCCCTCAACCAAAACAGGATGGTGGCCGGGTGTTGGAGATCCCTTGACCACCATTACCTCCTCCTTGTCCCCAGCTGCTTAATTCAGCCAAAGGTGTTAGGATCCCCTCTCTGAGAGCTCTGGGCTGTTGCTTTGTTTAGTTTTGTTTTGTTTCCCAGAACAGGGAAAATGTGAATATTTTCTAAGTCTTTCTTTTTTCTGTGCTGCTTTGAAAAGACATGAGGGGTGAGCCCCATGTGAAGAGAGATTTTTGCATCTAGTTTGGAAAAAAAGAAAGTCTTTGCCCAAATGTCTGAGAACCTTTTTATTATGAAAACCTGGGATGAACCACTATGAGGAAGAAGGCTGCCATCATCAGCAAGGTCGGAGTACAACAGCACCGTCTGCTGGACAGAGGACTGCGGTGATTGATGGTGTTCCCCCCAACGGCCCTGAAGATGAGGGTAACACCGCGGGCTGGTGTGCAGGAAGAAAAGCCATGAAAGAGGACCTGGCTCTTTCTAAACTCAGCAGACCTGGTGAGAGGCAACTACTATGTGGGACTATTCGGAAAACAAATTCCAGGCCTTGAGAATTGTCCTTAAAAATTGTTCAACGAATTTATTTCCTATACACCCATTCTATCCCCATCCTCCTACTGTCATTTTTATGAGGCTGCCCCCACCATCAACACTTATTAAACATCCTCTCACCTTGACGCCCACACATTCATTCCTTTCATTCAGCACCAGACCCGTGCCAGGCATTCGAGATATAATACAAAGAAAGATCCAGCATCCTCAAGCCATTCCGTGATCATCCAGGAATGTGCCTGGGCAGGGATCCTTGTTTCCCATCTTTCTCTGTCAACTTCCTTTCAGTTTGGACTTTCCCTTCAGTTCCCTCTGAGCCCTGTTCTCTGCTAAGAGATAAGTGAAATATTGGGTTATCCAGGTAAATTAACCAGGCTGCTATATTAACCAGGTAGTATGTTTCTTCTCCCATGAAAATCCAAACACATGAGTCCTTCAGATGGCTATTCAAGAATGATCCTAATGTTAAGATCTTTAGGCAATTTGGTAGATACACGAGGTCAAAGAGGGATGGAGTGTTGGATGTATGTCCCTCAACCCGTCATTATAGTCAGCTGCCTTTTAGATACATGCAAGTAGCCAGCTCTGGCTTTAAACCCAAAGAAAGCTTGAATTTCCTTAGGCATAATGATTTGGAAGGAATATATCTTTTTCATTTTCTATTGTTAATGAATTTGTGTATAAAAATGTATAGCTAAGTTGTTAAAACCAAATAGGCCACGGTAACATCATCAGGAAGGAAAATAAATAATGTTAATAATGAGGCAGTATACCTTGCTATAGATGTTGGAAAACTGAAGGAAAATAGATATCTGAGCCATATGTACTCATTATTAGAGCAAACATTCTCCTCAGTAGAGATTATCTGCAGGACGACAGAGGGTAACTGCCCAGGGTTTCTTAACACTCAGATGAGGCAAAGAACAAAGTATGGTCACAGACTCAAGGAACTGAAAAAGTTTTCAGGATCCCCTCATTCATCTCTCTATTCTAAGCAAAACCAAACCAACCCAGACTAATTATATCAATCTCATAACTAAAAATTCCCTAGAGAAATTGAATTAAATGCTCTTTCATAGTCCCATTTCAGTAGTCAAAATGTATGCTGGGGTCTTCAAAAAGTTCATGGAAAATGCATATTATTAAAAAACTATGCATGGATTCCAAATTTTTTTGCACCAAAATAAACTGATACTAACTTGTTATAACATGTCTGAACAAGATCTAGCTTGAGGCACTAAAAAGGATACGACATCAGTGTGAAAAGAGCCCCTATCACAGGGGCTCTTTGGAAGCAAGAACAAACATCAAATTTATGGTGAAGCTTGTCTGAAATCATTGATGCTTTATGAAAATTTTATTCTGGGGACAGTGCCCCAAAGAAATCAGCAGTTTAAGAATGGATAACTTATTTTAAGAAAAGATGAGGTGGGCACAGTGTCTCATACCTGTAATCCAATCCCAGCACTTTAGGAGGCTGGGAAGATCACTTGAGGTCAGGAGTTCAAGACCAGCCTAGGCAACATAGCAGACCCTGACTCTACAAAAAAAGTTTAAAAAAAAGAATTAGCCAGCCACAGTGGCTCACACCTGTAGTCCCAGCTACTCAGAAAGCTGAGTCAGGAGGATCACTTGGGCTCAGGCTTTCAAGGGTGCAGGGAGTTATGATCAGCTATTGCACTGCAGCCTGGATGACAGAGCAAGACTCTGTATTTAAAAATAATAACAAAAAGAAGAAGAGACAAGACAATGTTGAAGATGAAGCTCACAGCAGCAGACCATCCACATCAATTTGAAAAAAACAAAAAATCATCTTGTTTGTTCCCTAATTGAAGAAGACTGACAATTAACAGCACAAACAATAGCTAATACCATAGACATCTCGATTGGTTCAACTTACACAATTCTGAATGAAAAATTAAAGTTGAGCAAACTTTCCACTTGATGAGTGCCAAAACTGTTGCACTCAAATCAGCTGCAGACAAAAGCAAAGCTTTCAATGGAAATTTTAATCAAGTGTGATCAAGATCCTGCTGCATTTCTTTACAGAATTATAACAGAAGATGAAACATGGCTTTACCAGTACAATCCTAAAGATAAAGCACAATCATAGCAATGGCTACCAAGAGGTTGAAGTGGCCCAGTCAAAACAAAAGCAGACCTGTCAAGAGCAAAGATCATGGCAACAGTTTTTTGGGATGCTCGAGGCATTTTGCTTGTTGACTTTCTGGAAGGCCAAAGAACAATAATATCTGCTTATTATGAGAATGTTTTTAGAACGTTAGCCAAAGCTTTAGCAGAAAAACACCTGGGAAAGCTTCACCAGAGTCCTTCTCCTCCAAACAAGGTTCCTGCTCATTCCTCTCTTCAAACAAAGGCAACTTTGCAAGAATTTTGATGGGAAATCATTAGTCATCTACCATAAGTCCTGATATGGGTCCTCTTACTTCTTTTTGTTTCCTAATCTTAAAAAATCTGTAAAGGGCACCCATTTTGCTTTCATTAATAATGTAAAGAAGACTGCATTGACATGGTTAAATTCCCAGGACCCTCAGTTCTTTAGGAATAGACTAAATGGCTGGTATCATCACTTAACAAAAGTGTTTTGAACTGGATGCTTATGTTGAGAAACACAGTTTGTATTTTTTATTTTTATCTGTTAATTTCATTTTTCCATGAACTTTTTGAAGTCCCTTCATATGCATCATCAAAAAACTTCTTCCTAATGCTAATCTGAAAGCCCTCGATTAACCTTAAACCTGTATTCTAAGTGGTTGGGAAGATGAGAGGAGGTGGAATAGGGATTGAACACAACAATTAATCAGCTTATTCCTCATAACAGTGCTTGTATTCTTGGTGCCTGAATCTAATTCCATTTATAAACATTTCTTTCCCATTATCAATAATTCTAGCTTGATGAGTTGTTTCAAATGAGCCACGGTCTCTTCAATTTTTCACTAATCGTGTTAGCGATAACTCACAGTGGCGTCACATCTTGCAGTCACAAGGAGCCTTCTTGGGCTTTACCTGTTGTCCTT
>RJWJ010022587.1:0-26697 GCA_004363605.1 Indri indri | reverse complement strand
CAGGTCTGCACGTTCAGTCCCTGCAGCCTGCAGAAACCTAACACCTTTTGCTACCCACCAGCGGTGGCACCAGGAAATTAACACTCACCCAGGTACTTGGTCATAATTAAATGGAACAAAAAGACAGCTGCTCCTACCTTTCTTTTTTAATCGCCAACATGCAGCCTTGGGGATTACTACCTTTTGGATGATTTAGGGAGGATTACTCTTTCATTAGTCTCTGGGGTCAGTTCCAATACTGTCATAAGAGCCTTTTAAGATACCCTCCATGTCAACAGCTCATCCCTTTTCATGTCTGAAAGGTTAGGTTTTTACAAGCCACTGGCAGCCTACCATATGTCAGACCCCCAAATATCTATGACTTTTAACCAGAAACATCATGATTTCTTCTCTGAGTTTCTAGGTATCTATGAGTGCAATGGATAAGCCTCGCCCTGGGAAAACCACCTTCGTGATCATGGTATCTCTCCTGCCAGGTAAGTATTTAGGTATCTATGAGAATGGTATTCTAAATCCCCAATGTGGTTTCTGATAATGATGAAAAAGAACAAATTTGGGATAGGAATATGGCTGATCCTCCACGTTGGCAAAATTAAAAGGTCCTTGACTTCCCCATAGTTCCCCACTGTACATCTGCCATGCCCTCATGTAGCTTAACCAGGGGACACAAACATGTCGACAACACAAGCAAAGGCCGGGCATGTCAGAGACTGGGGGAAAGGAAAGGCCCATGTCCATCCAAGGGCATCAAAAGACAAAGAACTTTTAACTATTTTATGGGGATAAACAAAATGTGTCTGTAGGCTAAACTGTGTGCCTGTTCACAATCTCCTTGACCTATGTATACTTTCATGCTTTCAGCAAATATTTTTTTTTAAGTGCCTATTCTCCCTTTGGGTGTATGCTAAGTGCTGGGAAGATGGTGGTTAGCAAAAACGGACCCTGCTGAGGACGAAGGCCTCCCTGAAGACACAATGGTTTCTCGGAAATCTAAAGGGTAAGTAGGGTAACTTGACAAACAGGAGAAATTCAGGCAGATGGAACAGCATGTGCAAAAATCATATGGCAAGAGGGAACATGACGAGAAACTACCTGGCAAAATGGAAATGAAAGGGTAGGCGGAAGCCAAACCATGCAACACCGTACACAGTCTTACAGGTCAAAGTACAAAACACTGGAGACAATGGGAAAATGCATTTTGCAAAGATCACTTCACTCCGGCTATAATAAAGACACAGTGTTAGAGAGGGTGTTAGAACAGACGTGGATAGAGAAATCAGTAGACGGCTAAATAACCCCAACAAGCCATGGTGGTAAGTTGGACCACTTGTATTATCTCTCAGAACCACAAATGTCTTGTTTACTTTCCTGCTAAAGAATGTGAATCTGAAATGGCTTCCTTTAATCTTCAAGGAGTGGCTCTACTTGGATTCTGGGGTTTGGTACACCAGTCTGCTTTCTCATATGACTCCCACTCTCTCCACAGAGACAGAGTCTTCGTTCATGGCCCCTTGGCTAGTTTCATTTTTCTATCCTAAAGATAGAAAAGATATCCTAAGACCCCAAAACTTTTTATTCTGACCCCATTCAGAAGTCGTGGGATTTTGTAAACCATTTCTAGCTCTACCACAGCTTCCTTGAGGTGGGTGATCAGAATAGCACCTACTGTTTTGGAACAAAAACACCCTGGGAAGATTTTCTGCTTTGTTTATAATACTTATCCATCAATGCCCATAAGGGCTCCAAAGTGCCTTTCCGGGTTTGAAATGGCAAGTTGGCGCCCACGATTGTAAACATATTTAGGTTGCTTTCACCAAAGCACCTATGATGCTTAGTCATCTCCACTTTTCCGTTCATTGATAAGATTTGGTTAGATTTTCCTGCACTTTTACATCAACTCGAGTTTTTACTCTTCAGGTGAACTTTGCCTCAGCTATAAATTTCTCAGTTCTACTTTGTAATTCCTCTAAAGTAGAAGCAACCTCAATTTTGATCCTAATGGGCCTCATTATTTGACATATTCCTCATTTCTTACTTTAATCTCAACCTCACAGTAATTTAGTAGAGTTTTACCTGTTCAGAAAATATTTCTATGTAGAAACTTGCTATTAATAATTTTTTTAGGATATTGCCCATTGGTTGATTGTCTTACCTACCTTACAACAAGCTATTTGATATTCTGTGTAGGGGCAGCATTTTCCCTTTCTTCTTGAGATGGGATCTTGCTATTGTTCAGGCTGCTCTCAAACTCCCTGGCCTCAAGCGATCCTCCCACCTCAGCCTCCCAAAGTGCTGGGATTACAAGCATGAGCCACCTCAACCAGCCATTAATTTCTGACCAAGTAAATTTCAGAACAAGGATTAGGAAAGATAAAGAGGGACATTCCTTATGTATCAATATGGCAAAAAGACATAACAATTCTAAATGCAGATACACCTTGTAATAAAGAGGGTTTTCTTTTTTTTTTTTTTTTTAATGTTTGCTGGTATCTTTTAAGGCTCACCTCTTCCTCTTCTGCCTGGCATTGGCCAAGTGATAAGGAACCCTGTGTGCGCCCTTCACTGGAGTCAGCAGGAGATTCCAACCAGGCGAGCCCCTGCACACAGGAACCTTCACGCTTTCCTTCCTCTCTCAAGCCATATGAACCTGCTTGGGAAGGCTCCCCTCCTCTCCCCAGAGGTAATAAAGTACTAAACTACTCATATTGTCAGGTCCGGCCTCTTGGTGGACTGTTGTCCTGGTTCTTTGGCTCCTTGCTTGGAAAATTCACAAGTAGGGCAGGTGTGATGGAGTGATCACAGACAGGAAGCAATTCCATACAAACAGCTTTTACTGCAGAAAAGAAGGGAGCTATACAAAGCCAGAGTACGTCCCAGAGAGGAAAGGGTCAGTCTCTACGCGTGGAGAAAGATTTTGACTCCCAGGTGGTTTCCTTTCATTGGCCTGGTCCAGGGGAGGGCCCACGGGAGGTATGGGATGTTACCAGGTGATTGCCATACAGGACTGACAGGTGTCCTTGTAACGCAGTTGCAGCTCCACAGGTGTGCATGCCTCAGACCTCAAGTTCCCGCTCTTTGCGGTTGTCAGCTGCGTTTTCCTGCAGTCCCTTCCCACCCCTCCACCCCTGCTTCTCTGCCCCTAGGAACCGCCCTCCTGGCCTGTGTCTGCCACCTGCAAATTTGGTCCCTGCCTAACTATCCTCTTGGTGGCATCATGAGTCTTGATATCAAACCAAATTTTGGGTGGAGCCCCTCTCGCTTTTGTGGAGTGTCACAACATGCTAACAAAGCCTCAAAATACATGAAGAAAAACCGATAGAATGGAAAAGAGAAATAGCTAAGTCCAAATTATAATTGACACTTCTCTCTCGAAAAATGATAGTAGACAGAAAATCAAAAAGGTTAAAACATGAACGACACTCTCGATCGATTCGACTGAATATTTATAGAATGCTCCACCCAACAACTACAGAATATACACTCTTGAAGTATACATGGAATATTCGCCAAGATAGACTAAGACGGTAGGCCACAAAACAAGTCCCAATAAATTTAAAGGGATTAAAATCATTTAGAATATATTCTGACTACAATGAAATTAAATTAGAAATCAGTAATAGGTATCCAGAAAACCCCCAAATGTTTAAAAATTAAACACACTTCAAAGTAATCAAGGTGTCTACAAAGAAATCACACAGGAAGATAAGAAAATATTTTGAGCTGAATTAAAATGAAAATATTATCAAAATTTGTGGGATACAGCTGAAACAGTATTGAGAGGGTAATTTATAGCTTAAATTATATTAGAAAAGAAGAAAGGTCCAAAACCAATGATTTAAGCTTCTACCTTAACTAGCTAGAGGGCAAACTGAACCTAAAGTATAAGAAAGAAAATAATAAAGAGGAAAAAAGTCAAATAATAGATAATGGTGAAAAATCAATGAAATCAAAAGCTGGTTATTTTATTGTAAAACATATCAGAAAAGTACACAAACGAAAATGTATACGGCACTGTGACTTATCAGATACCTTGTACCTACCATTTCATCAAGAAAGAAGACATGACCAGCATCAGGGGCACCCTGTATCATGTCCCCTCCCAATCATTACCCTCGCTGTCCCTCCCAAAGTAATCACTATCCTTTTTTTGAGACAGAGTCTCATTCTCTTGCCCGGGCTAGAGTGCTGTGGCGTCAGCCTAGCTCACAGCAACCTCAAACTCCTGGGCTCAAGCGATCCTCCTGCCTCAGCCTCCCAGGTAGCTGGGACTACAGGCACCCACCACCACGCCTTGTAATCACTATCCTTCTACACAAACTACTTCCTTGCTTTTCATTATAATTTTACCACCTACGAAGGCACCTAAGAACTTTAGAGTTATTTTAGCTGTTTTTTTTAAACTTCATATGATAATACAGTATGTACTAGAAGTGTTTTTTAGCTATTCACGTATCTTCCTTTGTTAAATATGTGTTCAAATCTTCTTAACCAAGTTACTTGTCTTTGAAAAGACTAGTTTAAAAAACTGATAAACTTCTGGCTACATTGATCAAGGCAAAAAGAGAGACAACTCAAATTATCAATATTAGCAATCAAAGAAGGGGCATAAATTCAAATCTTACAGATATTAAAAGAATAAAGAAACATTATGAACAACTTTATGTCAATTAATTTGACAACCTACTTTACACGAAATAACTAAACCAGCTAAGTGGGCAGGAATATTCCAAAATAAACACTTAAGGAAATTTCTTACCTTTCAAAAATCTTCAAAATTGTTCTTAGACCCATGTGAAACCCTAAAACCCCGAGAGGACTACACATCAATTTAGCTCCCCCAAAAATCTTTTTTTTTTTTTTTTTTGAAACAGAGTCTCGCTCTGTTGCCAGGGCTAGAGTGCAGTGGCGTCAGCCCAGCTCACGGCAACCTCAAACTCCTGGGCTCAAACCATCCTCCTGCCTCAGCCTCCCAAGTAGCTGGGACTACAGGCATGAGCCGCCATGCCCCCACTAATTTTTTCTATATATGTTTTAGTTGTCCAGTTAATTTCTTTGTATTTTTTAGTAGAGACGGGGTCTCGCTCTTGCTCAGGCTGCCCCCAAAATCTTTAAGTGCCTACAAAGTGGGCTATAACACTAAAAAGTCAAATTAAAGATACGATCTTTTCTAACAGTTGTGCAATCCTCATTTGTCTTAGTGACTACTGGAAAAACAGACGTGAATAAGAGACAACACTAGATTTATTAAAGATTATGCTACCATTTATTGGAAAAGGAAAAACAGCAAATAATAATAATTGTGATGGAGGAGGGGAAACAGCTTAGCAACATTCTCTTTGAAATAAGTTAGTAAAAAGAAAACAAGATTTATTATATGAAATAGATTCTCAAGGTAGGAAAAGTAGTACTCAAGAATATATTTCTGGATATAAAAATTCAGTTATACAATGAGTGGCATTCAAAATTACTTATGAGTATCTACACAATTACAAAAAACTGATTCGTGTTTTAACAAAGTATTTTAAAAGCTAATCATATTAAAACAGGCACAATGTCCTAAAGGCATATAAATTCACCATGGGCTTTTGAACATCTTCGCTCCCAACTTCACAATCAGAATTTACAAAAGCAGCGAAAGATCAGAGTTCAGAGGGTTATTTTTTTCCTTTCCTTATTTAAGGTTGCTAAGCCAAGCAAACACATTAAAAAAAGGCAAAATAAACACTTTTCATAGCAGAAAGACCACGAAATTCAATGTAAACTATAGCTCTCCTTTAGGAGATTACATAAATACAAGGTTCATTTGTATTTAGAACAAGGCTCATTACTTCTTGTAGTACAGACATTCAGTAGGCAGAGAGCAAATTTACCCAGATACCAGCCTCAATTTGACCTTTAGACACTTCACAAGGATGTTATGTCCAAGTAGCCAGCCCTTTTATACCAGAGACCATTTGTCCCCTTTTATAGCTGTTTATTAAATGTAGCAACATTACTTTGTTGTGAATGTATACATCACTATTGTTTGTTACAATGCTGTGAACTGATCTTCCATTTTAAATAGCGAAGTCTGTCCTGCCTAGCGGACTCGCTCTTCCCTGGTTTCAGACCATCCTGCCCACAGAAAATCATTCTGAACATTTCTGAGCCCATTATCAGTTTATCAGCTCCTGCTAGGAAAGGATGTAATTTTTTGTCAATTTACATTAACAAAGGCTTTGCTACTTCCCTTTTGCCTCACTGCAACGAAAATCTGATAGATCAAGGGTAAAGCGTAAGCAGCAGGGACTTCAGAGTACCACCTGTGCATTTGGTGCAGAACTGGAAACAACCAAAGCGCAACCAAATACCCTATTCTTGAGTGAACTGAAATCAAACTCCACCGCACTCTCTTCTTAACTAAAAACGACGATGTCAGAATTTCATAAAATTATTAATTAGAAGGTAAAGTCACACAATTGGACCTCCCAACCAACTTTTTAAATAAAAATTTCCAACAAATTTAGATTTCTAGTTTTTATATCTTACCAAGAGTTACACTGACACACATAAATCTGTATTTAATTTCAGCTGAAGGTGTCTATTAACTTTTTAAAAAATGCTATCCGCAAATAAACTACTGCACATCTTAAACTTACAAAAAAAAAAAAAACTTGGATTTTTAAATTTAAAAAAAACTGTGCCAAAAATCTAGCAAATGGCTTCACAGATCTTTAAACACTGAGGTTGGTTTTTTTGTTTGCTTTTTGCTGAAAATGAGGTTTTAGAATAGGTTGTGAATTTTAAAGTATTAATAATCCTGCAGCTGACTCTGTCAGCAAAGAGAAGACGAGGACAGGCTGGCGTGGACCATCCCACAGGAAAGGAAAGCCACAGCCACAGGGCTGAGCTTCGGTTTCTGTCTTCATTCCACCAAGTCTCATCACTTGTGCTGCGACATCAGTCACGTTCCTGCGGCATCGAAGGCAGAAGCCAAACCAGTATTTGCCTCACTTTTGAAGGTATGGTCTCTTATTACCTGTTCTAATGGAAGTATCACAAAGTCATCTTATTTCGAACACACTGCATGATTTTATTTCCTGCTCCCTGAAGATACAGTGATTAGGGTGGAAGGGAGGTGGCACTCAGGAGGATAATCCACGAAGTCCCCATACAAGGGTGATGGACAGATGCTCCAGCACTTGAGATAATCAGCCCAGTGAAAATCCTGAACTGGGGATGGTGTTTAGCGCTTCCCAGAGACAAGACGGCTGGAGCTGCAGTCTGAGCAGCAGCCACACAGAGGAGCCTGAGAACTGAAAGCTCCCGCTGAGCACGTGCTGCAAAGGGGGAGCCTTTCTGAACGAGACAGGAGACAGAGTTAGTGAGTTGGTACTCAACCTGCCTGATACCCAGTGAGAGTGTTGAGGGCCTGGGAGAAGGGGACAGGGGACAGGAAGCCACCTCTCCTGGTCCAGAGGGCAGTGCTCCTCCCAAGAAAGCACTCAAAGGGCGAGCAGCCCGGGGCAGAGGGTGCTCGCGCCAGTGCTTCCTCACAGCTGCCGTGCGTCCTGGCTGAGAGTCACACTGCCATCCGCAAAGGAGTCACCTCAATGGTTCCTTCACTCCTAAAACGCCGCGACGCCTCCTTCACCCAGCAGTGAACAGCTAGGATGGAGCGCGGGGTGGCCGGGAAACAGACCACTACCGGCCACAGTCCGGAACCCTAGTTCTCTACTCCTGCCTGTCTCACCCACTAGGTTTGCTTTTAACCAGTGCGTTGCTTGGTAACAGATTTGAGCTGGATTTCTTCCTCCCACTGTCTAGACAAAAGCAGGCAGGGAAACAACCAAAGGATAAGGCAACTGAAGGAAACATTCAGAAGTTTGGAAGATGCTGGAAGGCAGGAAAGCCACTGATGGTGTCCTGACCGGAGCTGTCTGAGCAAACTGGCCACAAACCCCCGCCTCCCTGACGCCATCTACTGGTGAGATCTGGCACAGGCAGCTGATCCTCTGGGAGGCTGTTTATTCTCTGTAATAATAACGGAGACAATACCATTTGCCCGGCAGTCACTGTGAATACTAAATGAGATAAAACGTGGTATTTGTCTATAGTGCCAGACACACAGTAATAGACAAATATTTTTTAGATAAATTAATGGTCAGTCTGAGACATTCGTTCTGTCACCTTCCAAGGTCATTAGTTATTTCGGGGATTAAAAACTAACACCTACTGTTTACTGAGACCTTACTTACGCTGGTCCCATGCTAAGCACTTGACACACACCTCACCGACATCCTGCAATGCTGCTGCAGGAATTATCTCCTCCACTTCCAAACAGAGGAACCGAGGTTAAGTAACTTGTTCAACATGACACAACTAGTATGGGATCGAGCCACAGCTCACACTCAGTCTGACTTCAAAGCCTATGTTCACTACTACTTCGATATTGGCCCTGGGGGCATCTTAAAAGGCAACTCAGCCTCATGTCCCTCAAAGTCAAGTCCAGCCATTACAAAGGGCACGAGGGGTCGGCCCTCTGGTGTACTGCTCCAGGCTGTTGGAGCTCTTGGGTCCAGCCAGGCCTGCCCGCATCATCTCTGAAGAGAAGGAACCATGAGTATTCCTGGCACCAGAGCCCTTCTGAGATCTCAATTGTCTCCAAGAGGCACCTGGGACATGAAGAAACCCTGCAAAAGCCACACGGTAACATACAATTTCCCACCCTGGCTGAAGGCAGGTTATGGACCTCAGCATAAGACAGGATGCTCTCAACAGCCTACAAAGGGCCTGGGCAAGACCAGCTCCTCCCTCCGGCCCCATCAGGCCTGTTCACACCTCCCCAGCTCCCAGAAGAAAAGGCCAGACTTAGCCACAGTAGGATAGAGAGAAGTTCAGCAGTTAGCCATAAGCTAGGACACAACCAGTGGGCCTCTGCCTTTGGTGGGGCCAGAGCAGGAGCCCAAGTGAACCAGTTGGCCTGGGATAAAGAGCAGACAGGCAAGTCCAAATGGACTTCATTTACAGGGCGACTGCGGAGGCCCTCGAGTGCCAGGAACTCTGGCTGACAAGGAAGGACATTGATGACTGGGCGGCAAAGAGAAGCTGAGAGGGAACACAAGGGGGCAAAGAACATCCCACAGACCCAGGAGGAAGCTTCCAGAAAGGGAGATGAGCAGGGAGGGCCAGGTACGAGGTGACACATGTGACTTGACATAAAGAGACAGGAGCTAGAAAAGGCGCAGGCTTGGCCAGTGAAAAGTTACAGGTGGTACAGCCAGAGACACGCCAGGCAACACTGGTCATGAAGCGGGTGCACCCAGGCTCTGGGCTCGACTCTGCCACAGCTGTGCTTTGGGTGGATCTGAAAACCAATCTGAGCTTCGATTTCCTTCACTGCGCAGTAGGGTACCGATCCCTGCTCCGTCACGAGGCTCTCACAAGGACCAGAAACGACCATGGACACAAAAGCACTTTGTATGTGGTTAGGCACATGAGGCTGCAATATGACCACCTGCCATCCACGGGGTCCTCCGTAGTTCCTCCAGCACAGGCTGAAGTGCACATGCTGGGGCTATTTAAGGTCACTGGGCAGGCGTGCCTACTTCCTGTTGGACCTACTGCAGGATCTGTCTTCCCATCCACTCTGCCCTGGCCGTAGTCCAGAGGAGAATGGAAAATACGATCAGTTTAAAAGCAAGCATTTACAAACAATGAAGAAAAAAAGTACAGCTAAGAGCAGCAAGATTTTTCACCTCCTATCTGCTCTTGTCCAAAAGGAAATGGCAGTGTTTGCTGCTGCTGCTTTGTTCTCTCTCCACCTGGTGCCAAGGCGTCCTAAGTAAAGACACGTAGGGAGAGGTCGGGGGAGGAGATGGAAAGAAAAACCCAAGAGAAAAAGAGTCTGCATGGAATGTTAGAAAATACATTCCACAGTCAGGCGTAGAACCAGAATAATAAGAGTGCCTGGGTTCAGATTAAGAAACAACATACACCACCAGAAAGTGCCTACCTTCTACTTCACTCCACAGCCAGGCTCTCCACGGGCTTGTGTAAGGCAGAACCACTTGTTCTCAGATGCCAGAGCATGTCCACTCTATGTGGGACAGTGGTGATGGTTTCCACGCTGAGGGACAAGTAGCAAAGTCCCTGCTGATCCCAAAATCCTGTCCCTTACTGTTGCACCCCTGCAATCTCTGATGGGGCTGCCTGTTGCTACCTGGGAATCAGTGGCACCCAAGGTTTATCTGCTGCTGCCTAACAGGTTTTTATTTTTGAGGGACAATATCCAAAGAGGTGCATGAGGAAGATTCCAATCCGTAAGATACAGAACAGAACTCATTTCTCATACTGTGCTACAGACATTCAGGTTTGGGAACACATTGTTGCTTCCAAAAGCAAGTCTCAGATGTTTGAATCGCAGGCAACACGTTGCTGCAAGATAAAAGGCACATGTCTGTAAGACAGAGGTTTAAAAGATATTTACACAACTGTCCACCAGCTTCCATCCATAGTGCCTTCTGAAGCTTTGCAAAATTGGCCGTGTATTATGCAAGACATGTGGCAAAACACTTCTTCACAGCATCCCTAGGAAGGAAAAAACACAAAGATGAGTGGAACATATTGTCACCCCAAAGGCTCTTCTTTACAGTTTCCTTGGCGCCCAGAGTAGCAGCTGCACAGTAGAAAGCACCTAGACGGAGTAGGTCCGACCTGCTTTAGCACCAAACCACAGCTTTGACTTTTACTGGCAGTAGGATCCTGGGCAAGTTATTTGTCCTCTTTGAGTTTCAAATTCCTCACTTCCCCTACAGACTGGTTGTAGGAATCAGTGCACTGCACAGAATAGGTATTTAATAAATGATAGCGAATCAGATGAAAAGATAAGTATAGGCTGTCAGAAAATAAGAAATTAGTCAGGACTGCTGCATTTTAATATCAGCCATAATCACAGAACGCACTGAAAGTATTAAGTCAAACAGTCACGAGGACCTTTCTTCATTCTAAGCAGGCAGCAGAAACTTTTTAAGGGACATCTTTCAGGAGCTCCCTAACACAGAGATCTCTCTATGGGAACCAAACGCTTATTAACATGCTGTATCAGCCCTATCACAGGTATTTCCTCCTTGGAAAAGACTGCAAGGAAAGAGTGGGTGCTCACAAATTACTATTCTATCCCAGCAAGCACACCTGTTTCCAACACCACACCTCGTTGTGCAACGTGGCACTAGGCTTCTCATGTCCAGCTGTGTTCCTTCCATGTTCTTGACTGCGCTTGCACTAACGACACTGGGAATCACACACGGGAGGGAGCGGTGAACAATGTATTTACACGAGCAGGCACTGCATTTTAGTATCAAGGTGATTCCAGGGCAGCATTTCTTGAGATATGCTCTGCGCTATAGTCCTAAGAGATGCTCTGCCCAAGAAGGGTTTTATGGCCACATGAGTCCCAGTTGTGGCTGCTCACAATACACACAGCATATTAAAGGATCTGGAAAGCCAGGCAAAAAACAACCTGCCTAATTTTGCTTAACCTGTTTCCCAAACTTACTTGATCAAAGAATACTCTTCTGTTTCTGTGGAACACTGTGGGAAAAGCTATTCTAGGGGAAGTTACAAATAGAAGGGCAGGACCTAGCTTTGTGATTCCCTCCCTACCATAGGAAATTTCCATCTCCTCGGCACATGAAAACTCAAATAGAATTCCACTATCCTCTCAATCACCGTAGATAAGTTTTGTACATGCCAATCCAGATCAAGCCTGAAGCCCTGACGAATGACACGAAGCAAGCTTTACGGCTAAGACCTTTTGCAATTGCACTGGGCCCCATGCTTAAAGGGTCTGCACTGAGTTTAATGCTTTGATGTCACCACCTGGAAATTCTTAATCACTTTTTAAAAAGACGCCCACATTTTCATTTTGCACTAGGCCCTACAAATTACATAGCTGGTTCACTAACCAAGATACATTCAAATGTTGGCAGGTTGATCAATATCTCATTGGATGCTCCGCTATGATGGGCTCTGGCTTCCTTCATATAAAAACCTAGCTTCCTAGGACATCCCTGTCCATAATATTCTCAGACAAGCCACCACTCCCCAAAACCGGCCAGTTCTGCATGGAGTATTTCGTAACTGTTACCCTCCTAGAACCCATCCACAAAGCCACCCAGCTACCTTGACTTGTTGGGCTTGTTAACTTCTCATCTAATTAATCCTCAGCACCTTCAAATCACTCTCAGCAACAGACTTGGAATGCATAACACATGAGGTTGTTCTTCCTCCTTCCCAGGTCAGGCACAATTTTTCATTTCCTCAATGCAGTTAAGGAAAAGCTGGTTTTTAGTTAACAGGTGATGATAAAGAAGGATGGAAGTTAGATAGTTGCATTAGAACAGAGTCAGAGGCAAAGATCACATGGCTAATTTTGAGAGGCCCATCACTGAAAGAGCATTAGAACTTCAGAGTTCAAAAGAGGCCTCTGAGGATGATCTAATCCAACCCAGTATAGTCATCAATGCCTCGGCCCAGGCCAGAGGGGTCAAGAAGGTTGCCCAAGTTCACATTGCTAATTAGGAAGCCCTGGCCCTCCAGAGTCCTGGTCCCATTTACTTTCCCTTTATAAACTCTTCTGAAACTTTCCCTTCAGTGGGCTACTACAAGAAAACAGCACAAACTGAGATCCCTCCATCTCTCGCCCAGTGATATTCAAGCGATAGTCACCTTAAAAAAAAAACCCTACTCAAAGCTACAGGTTAAAAGATAATGTGCATACATGCACTATGTATCAGAGTAAAATGTTCAACACCATCGGGAATTGGTGGACCTGGGTCAACACCCACTATTAGTTGTATAATTAGGGTGGGTGGAGGGGCGACCCTTAGCTTATTCATCCATAAAACAGATGTATAATGTTTGCCTATTTGGCTCAAGAGATTTTAGTAAAGATAAATAAAATAGCATGCACTCTCCGAAAGTACACTCTAAATTAAAAGGCCTTTGCAAATGCATCATCGTCCCCAAACGACAGAAATCATATTTCCAAATACACAGTTAGTCTTACCTTGCAAACGGTATGAAGGAGAGGCTATACCTACAATGAAAAACAAACAAAAGATCAAATCAAATCAAGGAAGTAGAAGATTACACAGTGGAACAGGCTTCTGAGCTGTGAGAACATCCGCAATGATTTATCCAGACCCTCTCCCCTCCTCCGCCTGGGGGATGCGCACGGGCACACAAAGGCCCACTCGTACACTGTGCCACGTGTACAGCCAGCAAAAGGTTCATGTGGAGAGAAACCCTGTGACTTCAGCCTCACTGGGGCACTGCTTTAACCAAATGAGCAAGCAGCAATCACCTAAAATAGGCACATTCCAGATATCCAGATAGCATAGGAACCCTATTCTGAAAAAATAAATACCAAGTAAAATCTCGATCAGTTGAACTCTTAACATTTTACAAATCCTCTATAGAATTTAACTTCTACCCAATTGGGATAAATTTTCTGCTCTGCTCCTGTTAATTTTTAAAGAACATAGAACAAAAAAGGGGAAGAGCACTGTCAACTACTCCATGCATGAAAATTCTACAAAGCTCCGATTCTTCAAGGACCCTCAGGAGGCTGAGACAAGAGGCTCTCTTGAGCTCAGGAGTTCGAGACAAACCTGGGCAATACAGCAAGACCCCTTCCTCTACTCCTCTCCCCACCCCCTGAAGGTGGCTCAATTCTCTAGAGTTTATTATTACACATTTGATTGCACCTTGTTTTTCAGTATTATAAATAAGGCTGAGATAAAATATTTTTATATAAAAAATAAAAAGAATCCATGCCCGAAGTATCTTGGTAAATCACAGTTAGCTTAGCCAATTGCCTAAAAGGGAACCATGCAGGGAATAGACTCCATAACTCTAAAGAACACGTATTCTGCGTCAGGCAGGTTGTAAGTTGATTACCCCTAAAAAAAGCAAACACAGAATATATCAGTGTTGAAGGGAATACTGCCATTCATCTGAGCCCATCTGAATGCCAAACCTTTGAAACAGACTTCAAAATCAGTCTATAAAAGCAAAGAAAGGCATGTGTATATGGGTATCAATTTCCACCCCCAGAAGAAAATCACAATATAAATATAAGCCACCAAATCAGGCCTGTTTAGGACCTATCGCCAAAATGTGCATGTCATATTAAAACCACACCACTATCCTTCTCTATGTCTTATCATGTACAGAAGTTCATTTACTTGTGAACAGTCAATTCCAAAAGGCCTTTTCAAAATATATTTATCCAAAAGTCCAAAATTACTAAAGGGAGGGGTGGGGGTTAAGCTTACAGTCTCGAGATCCATTACCAAATAAGAGTTCATTGACCCTTGGGAGCTTTAAAACTTCCACAGTCCTCTTTTCTTTGCATTATAGCAAACATGTTTTTCCAAAATAGATCAGCCACACCCATACTGAAGCTGTTCTAGCAGACACCGTCCCTTGATAAACTCTGCAAGTGTTAGAGAAATGTCTCCGGAGCTGCAGATTCCATACCTGCCACCACCCCTCTGTATAGCACCAAACCTTGATGCTGTACAGGTTTGAAAAGGCCAGCTGGTTTTGGAAGATAACGTCTCCAGTAGCCCTTTAACTGTGCTTGGTTCTCAACTTACACTCTCCTAGCAGTCCCTTGAATTACCAAAAGCCAACAGGCCTCCACTCCAGTGCCTATGCTGATGCTACAGCCCACAGCCACACGGTTTTCCTTTCCGTCAGTGACTGTTCCTCATCTCCTACTGACAATTCACTCTTTGTCCTTCCGTTAAATGATTCATTCCATCACAAATGTAGCACTCTTTATTTTTCTTACCACTTTCCTATTTCGTTAGCATCTATTTGACTCACAAGCCTCTTTTTACCAGCCCTCATAATATTTTCATTGTCTTTGCACTTACTGACATGAGTGGTTTAATAACATTTGCAACATCTCAAAATCAATCACAAGCCCAGCAAAAATGCTGCAGCAAACAAGCAGCCTCCCGTGGGCACTCAAGACCACTAATGCCATCTATTGGCAGTGGGCCGCATCAATGGGCTTTTGCTCTGGAGCCTGACTTCACGTGCATCATTGAGAACTCTTTTAAAGAGCCTCCATGTTTTCCTAATCCTCCTACCCGCAACATGTGGGTTTTATCTCCTTCAGCTGCATCAGTCAGAGGGCTATGTGGGAGGGGACTGTTTAAAAGGTTACCTACCACGTCAATGCCAAAGACTGCAAAATGCAGAAGATGAGTGCAAGTCCCTTGTTATGCCACTGAAAGAAAAATGACATGGTTACAGGAGAGTGTGTGACAAGGGGCACAAGCCAAAAAGGTTAAGAAGAAATTAAAATATACACTTACCCAAAAGGCAGAACACAGGGTAAGTGCAAAACACAACTAGAGGAAGAAAGGAAACAGTATTTAATTAATACGATGACAACATAGCAACAACAAAGCAAAAAAACTGTAAGACTTATTCTTGACAGACTCACAACAATATTCTTGGGCTGCAGATGCTGTGTTCATCACAGCAACCAAATGCACCCTTCATTTTAAAGCATTTAAGCCACCTGAGCACCCATGTTTGGCAGAAGAGTTAAAATCCCCATGAAATCAAATTGGCCAATAAATATTCATGTAGATTGAAAAGAGAAAGATGCTCTTCTACTTTCAGGTGTTCCCAAAATCTCTGCCCAGGGGACAAAATCACATTTCTAGCCCACCCATCTTTTCATTCAAACACACTAACACTAAAGTAAGTTTAACACAAATCTCTATGTTTTAACTTCTGCCATCGCTAGTCTCTGGAACAGAAAGGGCATATAAGGACAGAGGTTAACATGAGATGTCGATCTCACAGTCAGCAAGCCGGTTATTTGTTTACATGTCACCTAACACTTTCCCTAAGGCCTTTCTCAGAAAGTTCCTTCTACAGGAGACTTGTCCAGGCCACTGACATCTGGGGCTGGCCAAGAACGACTGGTGCTCGAGCCGTCGGCCATGCCTTTCCTCTCCATCCTTTGATAACACTGGCTACTCAACAAGCAGGTCCTAAGTATTTTCTCCGTGCCCAGCATTGGGCCCCATGCTCTGAAAGGACACAGAACAAATAGCAAATGTGATCATGGCTTTAGAGAACTTATCTATTTGAACAAATGAGATGTACACAAATGCAACTAAAAATAAAAGTATGCTGATCAAGTTCCAAAAGTTGCAATACTGATCATTATAAAAGGAGTCCAGAAAACGTGGTCTGGAATGATTTAATGGCCACATGGAAGAGAATGGGCCAAAAATGAGAGGCATTCTGGGCCGATGGGACAGGAAGATACAACAAAACTGAAGGCAGTTTTGTCAGAGCAGGGGACAAGGATGACAGGCCATAAGGAAGCCGCTCCCACTTCACGAAGACTGATGAAAACAAGTAATATGATCCAAAGTCGGATAATGATAAGGAAAAAAAGGGCCCATCCTAGGAGACTGGACACCCACTCTAGAGAATGAGTCATGTGTTTCTGGGTTATTCCCCCTAAGCTCTGCCTGTGCACGGCTTCAGCTGTCACCAGGAAGGTGTCCCAGCTCTCCTTACTACCACCATGCCGTTGGGCTCATTAGACAAGCAACGCCCTCTAGAGGTGCTTTACAGAACTGGCAGTACCTGGACACCAAGTGAAACAAAAACAGGGGTAGGAAAGGATCGTGGTAAGTACTAGATGAAGAACGCTCCCTTCTGCCACGAGGTTACAGGAATTGGGGAATAAGTCAAGATGAAAGAAAAAAGGAAAGAAGACTTTAGGTTTAAAAGGGAAAAAACTCTATACAACAGAAATAAAAACTCCCATTTGAGAAGCCCAGCTAAAAAGCAGAACTTACCAGCACCATGATAGTTGCAATCAGACGCGTAGGCTCAAACATTCGCTTCAGCTGTTTCACTGGTCCCATGAGGAAGATGGTGCTAAGAGGCAAACACACATGCAAGCAGTTCAGACCAGACCAGAACCACACGAGGCATGCTGAGTCCGCCCCAAAATTTCCTGTGGCGATAAACTGTAACAGCAGCTAACATTTGGAAAGCCCTTACTCTGTGGCAGGCACTGTGCCGAAGGGCCTTTTATGCATTCTCATTTAATCTATCAACAACCTATGGAATAGGAACAATTACACTGAAGCCCATGGGGTTACTTATCCAGTGCCACCCAACTAGCAAATGACAGAGCAAGGCTGTAAATGCATATGGGTCTGACTCTACAATCCTATTCATACCACCAGGTTAGATGGCCCCAATCTCTAGAAGATGTCTCCTTGACAATCTACCCATGAAAACAAACCAAAAAGGATCAGGTAATTTAAAAAAAAAAATAAACTGTACCTTACAGGCTTAGGTTGGTTATGTTAAAAAGCAGAGCATTTCTTTTTCTTTCATAATCTCCAAGGAATAATTCTAACGATAATAATATCATCTGTGATCTGTTCAATGTTTGCTAAATGCCAGATATTACAGACATTAACCTTGTTTCAGCCCCTCGACAACACTGTGAGTTATATATTAAACTTATTTTAGAGATGAGAAAAACGAAGCTCAGAAAGGTTAATTGACTTATCCAAGATCACACATTAGGAACCCAAAGAGCTGGCATTCAAACTCAACAACATCTACTGCCTTCCAAAGCTCCAGAACACATCCCCAGCATGAATTCTGTGTGAATGAACTAGAGAGGTGGCCAGCGAGAGTGATCACAGAGGAAGCAGATCGTTACCACGCCTAACACAGCAAGGGCAAAGGCCAGCTTTACGTCATGTTTCCTGAGTCCTGAGGAAAATGGAACGTGGTGTCACCCCAGTGACAGCTCCTTAGTTACAGCTAGTGCTTAATACAAGCCAACTAGCAGACAACGTTAGCTACCGAGTATTCAACAAAGACAAGAGTTTAAAAAGTAAGTCTGCTTCTCTTAGAAGTGCCATGAAGTTACAACTTTGAATTCAAGGCTGCACTCTCAGCTCAAGTGCCCCAGTAAGGGTGCACCTCTTCAGTCTACACCAGGTAAGAAGCAATAGCCAAGGCTGGTCTTAAAAATTAAACACAGCACAGATACAAAATATAAGAGATTACAGGGAAATAACAATTTGCTCCCTTTATTGTCTCCCTACACAGTGCCTTACAGAATCCATCCCACTAGGATTTGCTAAATAGCTCTTGGGCATTAAGTAGTACACCCATATATTTATGTCCAGTCTAGACTATACGTTATAACCTACACTGTCTGCACAAAGCCAAACTCCCCAAAAGTCAGTATTTGAGAAAGCTTGAGAAGCAACATTAAACACCCCTGAGGGTCAGCATTTTACTGTCATATGCACTGATTATAAAGTAAGCTTTAAGAAAGTGCCAAGAGTCACGCGCTCGACCATTTGGTTAACATTTCCAGCCACAGAGCTAGGTTTAGGTACAACTGGGGACAAGTAAGACACAGGCACAGCCCTTGTCAAGTGGCTTACAGACTGGTAACTGGTCAGTGTAGTAAAATGCTACCTGTGCCATCACTTAAGTACAGATGAGATTTAGAGAGCCCAAAGGAAGAGACCATCAATTCTGGGGAGGAGGAGGAAATCATGAAGAGTGTCACAGAAGAGGTGACTTTTGAGCTAGGTCTTGACAAAGGAGCAAGTATCAAACCAGGAAAGGTACAGGTAGGGCGGCACTCCAGGCAGAGAAAACAGTCTGAACAAAAGCACAGAGACATTTGGAGAAAAGCAAGAAGTTCAGTCTGGCTGGGAGGTGCACTGGCTGGGGAGCGGGACCAAGGTGAGCCAGATCTCACAGGGCCTTGCTTGTGTGTGTGCTGAGGCGTCTGGACTCCACGTGTAGAGAGGGAACAGGGAGCCACTCAAGGAGGTTATGCAGCTATGAGCAAATGGCTCCACAACTCAGTGGAAAATGGCCTGGAGGGGGCAGTAAAGGAGGCAGAGAAACCCAGCAGAGGCATCCTGTTCAGATGGGAAATGATACAGGCCAAGGATAAGACCAGCTCAGACAGCACCTTTTCTAGGAAGGCCCCCCAATTTGTAAGTCAGGTCGTGTCGGCTGTCCCTCTCTGAGCATCTCTCTTTCCATATCTTGTTGTGTCTTCAATTTTATTACATGAGGTTTATCTGCCTGACTGACCAGTGAGCTCCACTGCAGCTGGGACCAAACTGTACTTACTTTGTATCCTCATAGCCCAGCACAGAGTATGATCAATGCTTACCCACTGGGCTTGTAAGTCAATCAGTGAGGGACAAACAGCCATGAAGACAAAGAAGGAGCCAGGTATGACAGGTCTACACCAAGCCTTGGTGAGTAATCACGGGATAGGGGAGGAGAGATGACTGAGTTCAGGTTCCTGCAGACCACTTAGGTAGAGGCCAGGCCAGCGCTCTCAGCTCCAGAGGCTGACGGGAGTTGTCAGCATGGGTGAGGCTGAAGCACTAGTGTGAAGGAACTTGACCTGGGATGTCTGTGCACCCGCCACATGTGGAATGGGCCGCCCACTTCAGGGAGGCGCTCCATCAGACGCCCTGCCTGCATGAGCTGTTATTCAGGTCTGGGATGGTCTGACAATAAAAACCAGTTTCACTTAGGGCCACTGGCAAGGTAAGCCTTTTAAAACCCACCAACTTGGTCTCTGGCAGCAATAAGACTACAAGTGATGGGGAGGACCGTGTTGTAAACCTCAGAGACATCTTTCAGCTGCTCTATGTCACAGTTCCCTCATATGTAAAATCACAATGGCAATATAGTTCCTGCTTTCTCCCAGGTGTTTCAAAGATAAACTAAGATATAAAATGTTTCAAAATAATAGCACACGATTGTGATATATTTCAACTACCTCTTTTCTCTCAAAATCCTTAAAACTACTGGAGCATCCTCCTTCACCACCCTCAAGCACAATCCACATCCATTTCCCCATCTAATGATTGGCTAAGGTTGGATTAAAAAAAAAAAAGTTACCTTCCAATTGATGCAATGTTACCAAGGGTGTAAAACACTGCAAAGAGGGGTAGTCCCTTCCTGGGCACCCATAGCAGAAGAGTCCCCTGGAAGTTAAAGCACAAGGTGTTTGCATGTGAACAACCCCTCCTACCCAGCCTCACAACCAGGGGCTCACAGAGGAAGCCCGGAGAAGCCTGTCTCCCTCCCTTATTTCCCACTTCTCTCATCCATGCATTTCACTGCAGAACGAAAGGAAAAAGGATGTGCTCACTTTGGCAGCACGTATACTAAAACTGGAATGATACAGAGAAGATTAGCATGGCCCCTGTGCAAGGATGACATGCAAACTTGTGAAGCATTCCATATTTTAAAAAAATAAAAAGAAAAGAAATACAAAATAAAAAAAAAAAGGAAAAAGGAGACAGATGAAAGGCGAAAATATAGTGAAGGAGCGTAGGGGGCAAAAAAACAGAGAGAGGGAAATCTTACCAGGAGTGAGCAGAGAATTCCTATAGCAAAACACGCGGCGAAGCCTTTTATTCTGGTACCCCAGCTTAATGAAGATGCCTCAACGACCTGAAATTATTAAAAAAAAAAAAATTACATATATGTACATACATATTTAACAAAAACAAAGCACATAATTAAATTTAGAAATAGTGTTAATTTGTACTGGGGAAGGCAAGAATCCTATACTCACAGCTACAGAGAGTCATCGAACCCAGCTGTAAGCTCTTACTCAGACAAGAATCTCCTCTCCAGGGGCTGTTAGCTTACTGTGTCCCCAGCTGAACATCTCTAGAGGCGGAGACTCCGTGCCTCAAGCTCAACCAATTTCACAAACAGGAGGTGAAACAGCAGGCTCTAGAGTAGCCCAAAGTCTTACCACAGCCCAAGCAGCATGAGGAACACAACTGGAAAGCCATGAGCTCCACCACGCAGGGTCCCACAAAATAGGGAAAAAACGAGGGGATGGCGCCCAGGCAGCTGGCCTGCTGGTCATTCTCTCCTACATCAACCAGCCAGGCTGCAGCAGGTGCTGCTCCTGCAGCATTTCTGGGACCTCAGAGAGCTAAGGCTCTCATCCGATCAGGACTCTCGTTCACGGTATTCATTCTCGATGCAGATGTTGTACTTACCGTGTGCTGGCATCAGCCAAGTCACCCGCGTGAGACAGGTCCTAGTTAATTACTTGCTGCTCTGCTCATTCTGACTCTCTGCCGTCATGTTAAATCACTCCCCAGAGCAAAGTTCGGGGGAAGCCGAGACTTCCAGAAAAACTTTACTGAAACAGGAGAGCTCATGAGCAGCTCTCAGGGGTTCCTTTGCCATGTTAAAGACAACAACCAAGTCTCTGCACCTTCCTAGTCTATCCACTTGCTGCAAACGGGCACAGCTGCTCCAAGCTGGACACAGACAGCTGCCACTGAGAGACCAAAGCCATGGCAGGACAGCAGGCCCATGTATGCTCCTGCAGGGCTCACCTTATATGGCCAGCACAGTCCCCATCTGGCAATGTGGTCAAAGTTGCCTACCACATTTCCACCCAGCTGA
The DNA here is from genome assembly GCA_004363605.1 of Indri indri. Taxonomy (NCBI): domain Eukaryota; kingdom Metazoa; phylum Chordata; class Mammalia; order Primates; family Indriidae; genus Indri; species Indri indri. The sequence goes on along the minus strand of RJWJ010022587.1, from coordinate 5,163 downwards.
TGAGGCAGGTGTGGTGGCAGCGGGTGCACAGGTCACTAGACTGCCAAATCCCTCAGTCTTGACTGCCCCCAGCTCAGGCGCTCATTTTCAACCCTGTCTCCAAAGTTCCTGTCAAACCAGAAGCTTGAAAAGGCTTCCCCAGGTGTGGCAGGTGTTGCCAGAATGGCTTAACCTTCACACAGGAGAAAGGTACTTAGGTCAGCTTATCAAAAAAGGTTCTCTTCCAACCCCCAAATATTCACACATATTGAAATTGGGCTCATGATACTGCAATAGCGCGCATGCACACACACACACACACACACACACACACACACACACAGCATTTGCAGAAACATGTGGCAACACATGACCCAGCACAGGAGGCACACTTAGGGAGGGTAACATGTAGCAGGCAGCACAGTGTGAGGACCTGAGAGATGAGCCGTCGGGTTCCATGCTGAGGAAAATCTCTCCTCCGTAAGCAGTCCTTGAGCTCCAAAATGAGCTACGTGAAGATGCTCTGTTATGAGGCTTTACTAGGCCCAGACAATCTAGTTAGGCCACTTCTGACTGACCTGTTTAACCTCCCACCAAGGACAGAATAAAATGACAAGCTACCACTCTTCCTACTCATACAAGAACCAAAGAACTTACGTCGCCAGGTTGGAAAAAAGAACCAAGCTGCACGTCGGGAGAAAAAAGTGGTAGCAGGACTGGACCAGAGCCCGAGCAGTGCTTGGCATCAACAGGGATATTCGAAAAGGTTCAATCTTTTTTTCTTTTCTTAAGGAGGATCACCATAAGGTTTAGGTACCAGATTTGAATTGGCCTTGTCATCTAGAGTGCTAAATATTCTCCACAGGACAGTGAGATTCCAGTCCTGGTAAAAATCAAAATCACTGACAATTCGAAGTAGTTCCACCAAAAACATGACCCTGGTTTCTCCCTCCGGAAAGGAAAGTGACGCTTCGGTTCTCTAAGTCTCTCAAGCTGAATCCATCGAAATGTTACTTTTTTTTGCCAAAATGTTGGGGGGATGGGGAAAATTTCACCACTGTGTTTTTGGACTACGTGTCCATGTTGCAGGTTCTTCCACACACACTTGGTCAGGGAAGAAGGAAGCTGTTGTTCCACTTCTATTTTAAGCAAAACACTTCTTTTTGCCAATTTATGAAAACAAACTCAGTTTATATAAAATATCTTTCTAAATTCATGGTTGCTGGAAGCTGTGCTAGTGCACTCTTTCTGAAATTTGAGTAGCTAAAAGTACCTGGATAGAATCTGTAGGCAATGTGCTCGAGAGCAGTCTGACTGGCAGCTACGCACAAAGGTCCTTTGACTCTGGGACATGGAGAAAAGGGGCTCTTGCCAAGAAGTGAAGCTAAGAAGTGTTCAGGGAAACAGGGTTGGTAAGCAGAAGAAGGTAAAAAAGGAATACTGCTTTATTCCTGCGCTTTAAAATCAGGTATCAGTCATATCTTCCTCGTCCCTACAATCCTTTATGAAAAACATAAAACCTATACTTTAAGAAGTCTATTAAAACTAAAGACTTAATTATGAAGATGAGGTATTAATTAGAAAATTCATCATGCGGCTATGATTAGACACAGCCATGCAAATTTTATAACTACCAAGGAGAGGTAGGAGAAACAGAAGTAATCACACTTTAATGGTTTGCATTAAAAGAATATAAATGGTAAAGAGCGCTCACTTCTGGTGACCTCCTGGAGAGATTTTTAAGGCCACCTCATCAAACTTACCACACAAAACAGAAACTTCACCACGGAATCCTCCAGCTTTGCCAGCCTCAACACTATGGAAAATGTGACAATAAAATCAGATATTTTAAAGGAGGCCCTGACCAAAATAAGTAAAATCTAAGCCAAAACAGCCCTGAAGATGAAATTGGTCGGCAACAAAATGCTTCCCAGGAATCCAAGACTCCGGAAGTGTCATACAATGATGCACATAAACAGAAATCTCACTCAGAAAGAGGAAACTGCCCGAAGTATTTTAGAACAAGAGAGAAGCACTTATTCTTTTAAAAATAGCTTTAATACGTGCCTGAGCTTACAACACATTAAAGACCTTCATTGTATCCAGCGCAGGCACTCACCATTTTAGGTAAAAACAAGCTCAGCATTTGTTTTCAAACTTTGCTGCATCGTGCACTCTAGAAGGTTTGTCCATGGCATGATGACGATTTTCTAAATGTGTGATATCTGTATTATCCCCCTGTCAACAGTGAAGACCCCGCAAGAGTCTTCAGGGAGAGAAAGTGTATCCCTCTTAAGCACCAACTGCTCATAAAAGCTAGTTGCCAGTCAATGGGGATAAAGTTTTTATACAACAATGAGGGTCAGCAATACTTAAGTGTCAGGCCTTTCTTAGGCCTGGTCTTAGGTTCAACTTGAGAGTTCATAATAGAAGCTAGAAATCAAGAAAAAAGAATCCATCAAACTACTCCTGAGCCTTGACCAACTAATAAAGGCAACAAATTAAAAAGCACTCACCAAGCTATTTTGAAATGTCAAAAAAAAGTTAAACCTCAATTCCTATAACATTTGATTCCTATAGTGTTACTCCAAGGTGAAAACTCAGAGAACAAGTTTTACATTCTGAGATTTCATGGAGGGGGTGGAAGTACCAGTATCATACAAAACAAAACCCAGAATAAAATCAGCAACCACTTACATGTTTCATATTTGGCCAAAAAGAAAAAAAAATCAGCAACCACAGAAGTGGGTGAAAGCAGCTTGCTGAGAAAACGAGAAACACTAAAGTGAGAAGGAAAACTCGGGTTTCCAGTTGAAAGAGGCCATACCATCTTGTTCAACACCCTCATTTTATAGGTGGGGAAACAGGCTAAAGAAAACACCAGAAAGAGAAAAGTTATTCTGTCAACCAGAAAGCAAAACAAAAACAAAAGCACCCAAAATAGAAATACAGCATTCTGTGTGGTTCTAGAACACAGGGCATCCGTGGCCAGGTCTCAGCTCGATAAAACCTTTCTAATGAAACAAACATGTAGATAGTCTCCCGAGGCGCTGGGTGTCCGCAGAGAATCTACGTGCGGACGGTGTGGACAAAGAGAAACAAGAAAACAAGACGTGGTCCCTGCTCTCCTGTGGTAGAGACGGTTGTACAACCAAAAGGCGATGTGCACAGGTGAGGTGGGAGTGTCACACTCTACAACTAAACGAGGCAGACAGACACTCAGCGCGGAGCCGGCGCGCGGCCACAGGCCCCGAAGGCTGGGGACCACCACCCCTGGTCCTGCGACCCGACCTACCCAGCGGGGGCCCCTGCCGAGCCCGGCCCTAAAGTGCTTTCCCGGGTCTGCAGGGATGGGGCCGACGGCCTGGAGGCCCGGCCTCCCGCTCGCAGATGTTCCAGCGCCGCCCTCTCTTTGTGGGGGCCGGGCTGAAGGGGCGCAGGGTCCAGAGAAGGACACAGACGCCGACGGCCCTGTGCAAAGTGCCTGGGCTCTGGCACCCGGAGCGGGGCTCCTCGCGAAACCTTGCAGGGGAGGAGGATAGAAGAGGGGCAGAGCTGCTTTCCAAGAAATCCTGGAAGTCCTGCCCCACTTTCTCAGCCGCCATCCGCGGACACCCGAGGCCGGGCCGGGGACGCGGCGGCAGTCCGGCCGTGGGGTGTGAGGAGGGAGGCGAGGCGGGGCCGAGCGCCCCGGGCACACTCACCTCGGACAGACCGCCCCGGTCCTCGGTGTCCTGCCCGCTCAGCACCTTCTTCAGCTTGTCCATCTCGGGCCTGCTCCCCACCGGCCGCAGCCCCTCGGCGGCCGCCTGTTGCGCTCGCTAAGGGGACGGCTCTTCCGGGTGCTCGGCCCCCGCGGCCACCGCCCGGCCACCCCGACGCCAACCGCGGCGCGCCCCGCCCAGGTACCTGCCCACCTGGGCCGCGCCCGGCATGCCCCGCGCCGCGCGCTCCCGCCCCGCCGGCTCTCCCGGCTTGTTTTGGTCGAGGGAGGCGGACAGCCCGGAAGAGTCCGGACTGAAGTCGACCGAGCGTGGCCAAACCCCAGCTCTGCGTCGGCGCTGCGTTCCAAACCGGAACCCGCCGCCCTCCCCCGGCCCTCGCTGAGTCAGTCAACCAGTGCTGAGCACCTGTCACGTGCGAGGCGCTGGAGAAACAAAGACGGTGAAGCCTTGTGCCCACGTGAACACGTGCTGTGGCTAATGCACATTGTCATTGTACTTAACGCTGTTGAAGATTTTTTTAAAAATCACTCATGGCCAACTGGAATAAATTCAGTGTGTAACGAATTGTGTGGAAAAGTTTTGTGGTAATGTTAGAAAAAAACCAACAAAACTGGAAATACATCGAGGGGATAGGAAAAGGAATAAGAGGGTTTTCTCGTTTGGGGCTTTTTTGTTTTGTTTTTTTGAGACAGCGTCTTATTCTGTCGCTGGGGCTAGAGTGCAATGGCATCATCACAGCCCACAGCAACCTCAAACTCCTGGGCTCACGATAGCCTCCTGCCTCAGCCTCTCAAGTAGCTGGGACTACAGGCCTGCACCACAACGCCTGGCTAATTGTTGTTTCTTTCTTTCTATTTTTTTCTTTTTCTTAAAGACGGAGTCTCATTCTTGCTCAAGCTGTCCTAGAACTCCTGACCTCAAGGGATCTCCTGCCCCAAAGTGCTAGGATTACAAGCGTAAGGCAGCGCCTTGCCTGGCCTGTTCTGTGTTTTTTGAATGGTTTGTTCTACTGACCTTAAACCAGACTCCAGCACTAAAGATTCCATGTTGGAGAATCCATGTAATCCCCAAGACAAGGCCAAACACAGGACATGGATTCACACTGCAAACCAGTTGCTGGGGAATGTCTGGAAAACCTACTTCAAAATAAAAATGGCTCAGAAAAATAAATTCATAGAGAAATTGCCAAGAGAACCACTAAAAAAATCAATTACAAGGCCGGGCATGGTGGCTTATGCCTGTAATGCTAGCACTCTGGGAGGCTGAGGCAGGAGGATTGCTCGAGGTCAGGAGTTCAAGACCAGCCTGAGCAAGAGTGAGACCCCTCCCACCCCCCGTCTCTCCTAAAAATAAATAGAAATTATCTGGACAACTGAAAAATATACATATAGAAAAAACTAGCCGAGCATGGTGGTGCATGCCTGTAGTCCCAGCTACTCAGGAGGCTGAGGCAGAAGGA
>RJWJ010022586.1:0-26738 GCA_004363605.1 Indri indri | reverse complement strand
TTCTCCTTGTCCTTTTAGAAAAGTGAGTGAGGACCCAGGAAGAGATACACACCAGCCTGGCTAAATGAATAAAGCATTTTAAAACTGTCTTAGTCCATTTTCTGTTTCTGTAACTGAATACCTGAGATTGAGTAACTTCTAAAGAAAATAAATTTATTTCTTAGAGTTCTGGAGGCTAGGAAGTCCAAGATCAAGGGCGCAGCATCTGGTGGTGGGTACTCTGTACAGAATCTTGAGGTGGCACAGGGTATCAGGTGGCAAGAGGGCCAGAACATGCCAAACCAGCTTTTACAGCAGACCCACTCTTGTGATAACTAACCCACTCCTGTGATAACCCATTAATCCATTAACTCATTAACCTATCAGTCCATTAATTCATGAATTCATTAATCCATCCATGAGGGCAGAGCCCTCATAATCCAATCACCTCTTAAAGGCTGCACGTCTTAATACTTTGCTAACGTTGCGGTATAACCTTCAACCTGAGTTTTGGAGGGAACAAACTTTCAAACCATTGTGTAGGTTAGGTATTTCTTCAGATGTGCATGCTGCTGAATGGATTGGTAATACCATTTACTACTGAGACTCCTGTTGTGGTTTCCACAATTGATGTCTAACACTTTTATAATACAAAGTGATGTGTATTTTGTGTGCGTGTGGGAAAGGGGGCTCTGCTTCATATTTTATTTGTGCATCAGATGAATTTTGACTTTGTGAGTCTTGTTGAGTGGCAGTGAATCAAAGTCAGAAAAAATTATTTATGTTTAATAGCAGCCTAACTACATTTGTATATCATTATTTCTAAACATTTTACAGAGGATTTTTCTCAGAAATATAAAAGGTTATAAATTTGACACATAGATCTTATTTATTTCTTATTCCTTTTATACTTAGCCTAGATCTCCATGTATTGTGATTGCCCAATAAACATTTAATGAATAAATGCATGACAGAACAAATGAATGAATGACAGATATTGCTCACTAATGGTATGCTTGATAAGAATATCTTCTTATCAAACAAACCATTACAATCAGTACTTGGAAGTTGATTGTGATTGTACTTGGAAGTATGATTATGTTATAAAAATAACAGCCCACTACTCATCTAAATCTGTTTTAGAGATACCAATTTACTGGAGATTATGGAATCTTGTTTCTAGAATAATAGAGTGTGTGTTATAAGAAAACAATTTAAAATTAAATTATAAGATACATTTTAAGATGCATTCTATATTAATGTCAGGTGGGTGCTTTTTGTTTCTTATCCAAGAGAGTAATATGATTACAAATTAGCCTCTAAAACATCCCAATAAACTTTGCTGGAAGGTGATCCCAGGCGCAGCGGTTTATGCCTGTAATCCCAGCACTTTGGGATGCCAAGGTGGGAGGATTGCTTGAGGCAGGGAGTTCAAGAGTAGCCTAAGCAACATGTTAGACCCCATCTCTACTAAAAATAATTAGAAAAATTAGCTGGGTGTGGTGACATGTGCCTGTAGTCTCAGCTACTTGGGAGGCTGAGGCAGGAGGATTGCCTGAGTCCAGGAATTTGAGGTTACAGTGAGCTATGATCTTGCCACTGTACTCCAGCCTGGGTGACAGAGCAAAACACTGTCTCTAAAAAAATAAAAATAAAAATATTAAAAAACAAGAAGGTGATCTCAGATTAGACTTTATTATCTGAAGATACACTAAAGGGTCTTCAGTCAAAAAGTTGTTTGGCACACCCCTTCTTCTCACACCAAGTCTAACATTAGCAGGCTTGTCTTTTAATTTGAAAGGATGTTACTTATACTATTTGGACATAATTTTACTGTGAATGAGCAAGTTTGGATGGATAACCCAGGACAGTGGGGTGGACTAGGGCTTCTTTTTACAATTATGCAAGCTCATCACTGCTAGCAAACACATGGACCAGGAGACAGATGGGGATAAAATTTAGCCCACATTCTGATGGCCAAGCCATGTGCCCTGGCATGGAGTTTGTTCCATTCAGAAGAGGAGCACCTTAGTGCATTTGCACAAAGACACCCATTGTACTAGAGCAGACCTGGGTTGCAGAATGCCTTCAGGGAGGAGGGACCTTAAAAACAAGCATGAGGTGACAACAGTACCATGTTTCACTTTTGCTGTTTCTCGATTTTGCCCATTACTATTATAGCTTGATTGAATGTCTCTAGAAAGTGCCTATTGGATGTTATCAGCCAAGTAAACATTTACTGATGAAAGCAATGAAAAAGGAAGTCTCACTCTAAAACCAGTGCAGGAGAATGGCCATAGTCCATTTCTTAATGTACATCTTAATCAATACTTGAGAAAGCAGCCTTGATATGCGAGCATAGCATCATATTAGGGACATTTGGTTTAATTCCTTCTTGTAAATACTTCTAACTGGGGAAAAAATCCTACACACTGCCACTTTAATTACAGTGAATGGCAAAGGTCTCACAGTGATAAGGCATCGCAATCAGGCTGGTTTTTATTACACACAAGGGGATGGTTGAAAGCATGATAATCTAGGGAAGAAAGATGTTTGCTAATGTTTACATACTTAGCTCCCACTGGTATTTCACCAGCTTGGAGGTCCGCACTGTCCCTCTTAATCTGAGAAAGTACATCCAGATTCACAGCAAGACCTCAAGGAGAGCCAGATGAGTGGGCAGATGGCAGATGACTAATTTGGCAAGCCTTGATGAGTGGAAATTGTTTGCTTTAATTGGTTGTCAAGTCCAGTACCTGCATTAAAGTTAAGGACCTAGCACTTCCACCAGAAAATGAAATAGTACAAAGTAAATAAGAAAGACTTTTTGTGTTGTGGGGGAGGGATGGTAAAAGGGAAGGGAGGGAATAGTGGCAAGATAATGGTAAGGGGAATGTTACATTTCTGATGGAATTATATTTCTGTGATCTGTACTTGGATGAAATAATATTTTCATCCAAGTATAGATAACAGTAATGTAATTTTAAATCTGTAAAGTCTTGCTTTATGTTTTTTCAACTTTCAACATGAGAATTTTATGAAATATAAATCAGGAAAAAATAAAATATTTGAAGACAGGAAATGATAGAGAATAGGAACTAAAATTACATATAAATAGTTACAAGTCCGTTGTTGATGTTCCATATAATTCATTGAAAATGATTTACAATTGTTTTAATTTTACTAAGCAAGTCTTTGAAATATAAAATGAAAAAATTGGACATCTTACGAAGATAAACTTTTATATTGAAAAAACTATGTTGGAATAGACTACTCTAAAAACGTATCATTCATAGTTGGAAGACAACCATTTCAAATTTTTATATGTACTTTTTTTGTGATAGTCTCCAATTATGAGGTTATTTCCCTTCACAATATATATTAACAGTTTGAGAATATTGCGGTTATTTAGAGACTATTGTAAGTAAACAAAAGAGGTAAAATACAGATCAATTCAATTTTAGGTAAATCAGCAAATAGCAGAATGTAATCCATGGACTTGTCTATCATCCATCTGTGCTATATAATGCCTATGTCTTTTCTAGGTACAACTCTATTAATGAAGGTCTACGATGCCAAATGTATTTTTAATTTGGCTCAAGGATTATTTAAAAAGTCCTTTAGTTATTTGCAACAGTCTCTGTGTTTTATCACTTTAGGAGTAACACAGTGGTAGAAGATAAAGATTCACAGAATAAATACATTATGCAGTTACTTTTTTTTTTTTAAAGGAATACCAATTTTTACACAAAAAATACTTTATTTCTAGTTTTATATAATATAAATCATGAAACAGAGTTCCTATTTTGGTCTTAATATTTTTCTTTAATACTTTTAAAATTAATTATGTAGAACACGAAATTTCTAAAATGTAAACCCATTTCAATTTTTGTCATTTTAGGCCTAATGACATCTGATAAGAATATTTTAAAACATTGATACGTGTTTTTTAGTATTAAAAAAAAACAGTAAAAAATGAATAAGAGCAATAAAATCCAGAAGTATACTTATGGAGTAATGTATGATCATTGAGTGTGGTTCATTCGGGAGTAAATAGTTCAATAATTGCAATTTATTGATAATTCACCAGATAGCTGGGCATGGTGGCACACGCCTGTAATCTCAGCTACTCAGGAGGCTTAGGCGGGAGGATTGCTTGAGCCTGGGAATTTGAGATTACAGCCTAAGCAACAGAGTGAGATCCTGTCTCAACAAAAAAATTACCCTATAAGTTAAAAAAAAAAAAATTTCTCAAAAATGGAAAAAAAACACACATGATAAATTTCAACATTCAAGTCTGAAATAAAAACCCTAATTTTAAAGTGAAGTCTAGAATCCATGATATGATACAATGTATGCTGAGCCAAGGGAAGCATTTCTGTGCAGGTTAAAAAAGATAGGGACGACTGGTACCTATCAATTGAAAAAGTTGTACTAGAAGTGTTGTGCTGTAGCACCTGAACTGAATTTATTAATAACACTCATCACAAAACCCCACTTTGTAGATATGGAAACTTAGACTCAGAGTGATAAAGTGACTTGCTTAAGTTCATTGTAAAAGGTATCCATGTAACAAAAACAGTTGTACCCTCTTAATATGTTGAAATTAAAAAAATAGAAAAATCAGCATTTGATTTTTGGCTCTGTTCTGGTTTTAAGGACTCTGAAGTCCATTTATTTATTCAACAAATACTGACCATAAGTCTATCATGTGCCTGTTCTCCTAGGTGCTGAGCAAAAGGCCTAATATCCTACGGAGCTTGCATTCTGAAGTAGAGACATATAAAAAAAAGTAAACAAGCAAACGTATAATGTAATTTCACATAGCAATGAAACAAAAATAAAGAAGGCAGAGAACAGTGTATGGGAATCTAATACCTCTTTTAGATAAAATTATCAGAGAAGGCTTTTCTGAAAATGTTCCAGTTGAGCAAAGACTTGAATACCATTCTTACAGGCTATGATAAGAAGTTTGGATTATTAAGTGTCATTAGAAGCCAAGGGTTGTTTCAGTGGGAGAGTGACATGAACAGTTCACATTTTTAAAAAGATCGTTCTGGCCTCTGTGTGGAGAATGAATTAATATGGGTGTGTTAGAGTTCTCCAGAGAAATAGAGCCAAGAAAATTTAAGTTATAAGATATCAAGAAGAGAAAACATTATGAAAGGACTTTCCCTTCTCTTCTGGGATAGGAGTTAGTGTATTTTTGGTTGTATGCACAAGAGTTATATCATGTTAGGTGAAATTATGACCGTGCCGTTATGTTTATTTGGAAATTAATGTACAGAATAATGAGATGTGTGTGGGTGTCAGATTAACAAAGGATGGGATTGTGATGGTTAATTTTACATTTCAATTTGACTGGACACAGGACGCCCAGATAGTACACATATACAGGGAGAGAGAGGGAGATTTATTAAGAGTTTGTTATTATATAGTATTGGCTCACACAATTATGGAGGCTAAGCAGTCTCACAATCTGTCTTCTGCAAGATAGAGACCCTGGAAAGCCGGTGGTGTAGTATGAAGGTATGAGAGCTGGACAGCTAATGATTTTGATTCCAGTCAGGTCTGGAGGCTTAAGAACCAACAGTGCCAAGGGCTGGAGATCAATGTTCCAGTTTAAGCAGGCTGGCCGAGAACAAATTCAATCTTTTTGTTTTATTCAGGCCCTCAACAGATAGGATCATGCCTACCCACTTTGGGGAGGGCCATCCGTTTTACTGAGTCTATCAATTCAATGCTAATTTCTTCTGGAAACACCCTGATAGGCACACCCAGAAATAATGTTTAACCAGTTATCTGGGCATCCCATCGACCAGTCAAATTGACACGCAGAACTAACCATCACATGCCCATCCCCTGTCAACGTGGCAACCATATGCATCTTCTTAGTCTGCATTTAACCTTCAACTAAAGACAAAGGCAAGTTGATAATTTCATCTAACATGATACAACTATCATGAGTACAACCAAAAATACACTAACTCGTTAGAGGTGAAGTCTTTTTGTGATGTTTGTGTTTCTCTTTGATCTCCTATCACTTAAATACTATCGTGTAAAATTAGCAATACTTAGATACTTTGATTATGTTATATGACAAGAGAATAAGAGAGAAAGATACACACACAAATGTATTCATAAAAAAATGAGGAAATACTCATGATAATTACAGTCCTCATTTCTGTAACTGGTTACAAGACCATTGATATTCATAAATACCTTCTTCTACTATGCATATCATATTCCCTTTGACTTCAGCAAACACCTCAGTTGGTCATGGTTCTTTACCCGTTTGGTGACCCAAACCTTCATTCCTTAGTGAAATGGACCATTAGTCTTGCCTGGATCAGGTTGTTGTAGTTTTTCACTGACCTTAATCACAGGGCATGGTAATACTAAGAGATGCCCTAAGAAAGTTTCCATATTACAGACATACGCTTCCTCACCTCCGCAGTGGAGGAAGAGTACAATTTTCCTTAGGGGTCAGCATAAATTACTCCAGCCAGCTTACTAACTCTCCCTTCTCTGCCAATTGATTCGGAGGCATGAGGAGCCCAAAGTGGCTGCATGGAAGTCACTTCCAGTTAGATGAAATAACTGTTGTGTCTTCTAGTGGAGCACAATGTTTCGGGGCCTAATATCTATTTAAATAAGGTGCTCAGAGAAGGCTTTTCTGAAAGGGTGACATTTGAGAAAAGATGAATATAGATTCTTATAAGCTATAAGCTATTGGTAAACAGTCTGGGTTTGATAGTAAATGTAATTAGAAGCTAAGAAGTGTTTTTAGTAGGGGAGTGACAGGAACGATTTATGTTTATAAAAAGATAATTCTATTCTCTGTGTGGAGAATGAATTAATGGGGGCAAGTAGGAAATGTGGACATTAGTCAAGAGGCTCCTGCCTAAGTCCAGAGGAGAGATAGCAGTGGCTTGGATTAAATGACTATAGCTGTGGAAGTGGCAAATTTGGACCCATTTTGGGATATATTTTGAACATAGAGCTGGCAGAACTTGCTATCTATTCATAACTCTAATAGCATTCAGTAATAGTCATTGGACATGTTTACTGTTTCTTACATGTTCTTTAAATATTTTACATTTTGAGGTTTACTTTAGCACTAGATTTTTAAATGCCCAACAATATGCATTAATCTAAAACCATATTTATTATGTTAACATTTCTGAATGAGAAAGTATTTATTGATGTTAAGTCATATAGAGAAATTAAGGAATTTTTTGTCAGGTTGCTAAATTTTTTTCTATGCAGATAGTCTCTGAATTATGCACACACAATATGCATGTGTGTGTATGTGTGTGTGTGTGTGTATATATATATATATATATATATATATATATATATATATGGCTTATGTATACTGCTCACTGCTTTCCAGCTGTATGCCTTGTACAACTAAATGAGCCCTTCCAAAACACCTTGAAAATTTTTATCAATAAATATTTTTCCTTGATACTAGGAGTAAAGTAGATGCTAAATAAATAATGATTCATTTCCTAATTGATATCTCACAATAGGCATTTCATCTGAGAGTTAGGTAAACTTTTTTTTTTATTCCTGCTATCTTTTCTTTGTAAGCAAATGGAGTACTGGTTTCATAGCCAAAACACACCTTAGAGGCAATAATTGATTTTTGGTTTTAATATGGATATTGTTAACATTTCTTTATTTTGTTTCTAATATATTTTCCTCATGAATCAAGTGAATAATTTTGTTAACCAACCTTTTTATATTGCTACAAACTCCTAATTCTTAATTTTTTTACTGAATGACGATTATGTAATTTACCCACTGTTGGATACAAATCTTAAATCAAGAAGAATAAAAGGCCTGTATTTACAATTATAGCTACATTTGTAACAGAATCAATACTAAATGGAATAATTGGTGATTTTATTAAAGCCTCACATATGGTTTTACTCCTGGAGTTACATTTGGAATGAAAACTCCAGGGAGCACATGTTAATTTCAGATTTTTGAAGCTTGAACTGTTGTAGGCGTATAGTTTAAGGACTTTATAATAGTATTGGTAAGGGGCTGAATTTTGTTAAACTTGTTTTGGCTGGTGAAGAAGATTTTTCGATTTTGTTTTGATAAACAGCTTTGTGAAATCAATGAAACTTGATGGTTTAAGCATTGTCTTGTATACATCGCCTGATTGTAAAATCAATTGACAAATGGAAGTTGTGAGTCACTTAGTGAAGGCTGTATGAGGAGAACTACAAATGATTTTTATGTACCTATCCAGACTAGTTCTCTTAAAATCAACTCTGTCTTTCATGATTAAAGGTATGACAAATATACTGTTTATTTTAGATAGTTTGAATCAAACATAAATATAAATGAAAGTCTCATTGAGACAAAAATATCTCCTAAGTTGAACAATGTATAGTAAAAGCTGCAAAGACTAGAATATTTTGGAAAATAGAGTATTGTGATTAATGAGATTTTCTGTTTCTTGGAGGATCTCTTTTTAGTTGAAAAATATATCTAAACATATTTATTCCAGTTTAATAAATTATATGCAAAACACAGGTGATCATTTATTGAACAATAGAAACTTTTTTCTGAGTTAGTTATTCTCTGAGTAGCAGTTATAATTGTTTTGCTATGAATTAAATAAATTATTACAATGTAGGGTAGCATATGTCCATTATGATAAGTTTAAACAAAATCCTAAATATTTAGATGATACAGGATATTTGAATGAATATCAAAAATGAGAACTTACCACAAACTTAAAACTACCCAGATTCAAATAATTTCATATAATGTACCTCTTTTTTAAATATATGCAGAATGAGAAACATGCAAAAGTACCTAGGTATCACAGCTATAGTATTTTTCAAAATTTAATCTTCTATAGAAAAGGTAAGAATATATTAAATATTTTGAAACATTTTCATTTAGATTATTGCATATTAAACTGTCATATATTAATATTAAAGTACAAGTTTTGCTTCCAATTGAAAGTGCCTGTACAATATAAGTTGTGTGCAAGTCGAAATGTGGCATTGCATATATTTTAGAAATGGGGCAGTAAATTTATTAATAGATGCATAATTGCCCCCATAATTAATTCTATTAAAATATGTTTGTCCTCTTCAGAATTTAAAATAATTAAAATCTGTATTTTATAAACTTATATAATAGTATCTGTTCTCAATAAACGTTTTATAAGTTCAGAAAGATTTTGTTATAAGTGTTCAGGAAGTAATAAAATAAAGATTATGTATTAAGGTTTTTTCCAAAAGAACTTATATATAATGAAAAAAATGGACTTTGATCTTGACTGATAAGGAATATGTACATAAAGCAATTTTTTTAATTCTCCTGCTTATGTTGAATGTTATTGTAGTTATCAACAGAAATTCATATTTTTCTTGTTTGTTAGTTTTAATAATAAGGATATCTTCCACAGAACCAGCAAAAAGTTGTTACGATCAGCAATCATTTTGTAGGTTCGTTATAAATTGAACAAATTCAGCCAAACCACCAGGCAGAATAGTTTAAATTACTCAATAACAAAAGCATATTACTCAAGTAGAATTTAATCCTTCCTATTCTAATATTGTGGCAGTTAAGGCTAATATTTATCATTATCTTGAGTTAGTGACAATAAGACAATATACAATATCAATTGTTTGAAAATCCTGCTTCCTTTTAGCTAATTTTCCAGTCATCTCTCGATGTGTCAATCATTCTTATGGTCCAAGATAGTGGTTGAAGTTTTAGCCATCACACCTGCATTACTGGCAGCAGGGGAGAAGAAATTATGAAGAACAAAGGAGGCAAAATCAGGCTTCAACCATGTTTTAAATAAAGTTCTGGGAAGGTGTAATAAAACATGTAAAAACTTAGTCCCTTGGCCAAATTTACCTTCAAGGGGAGGAGAGAGATGTAGTCTATACTCTGGGTGGTCACATGCTCAGCTAAAAATTATGCAGTCTATTACTAGGAAGGAAGAAGAAAATGGATATTGAAGATTCTAAAAATCTTTTTCATAATACCCATCCTTATCACTCTACAGAAACTACGTTCTATAAAGCAACAAATAAATTCTAGCATGATATGTGAGAGTCTTGGCACTCAGGAGGAAGAAAGTGAGAGTAGCTTGCAAGTGATAACCTGATAGGACTCCAAAAGGAAGTGATTTTTAATGAAATTTTAGAGAAAAATAGTCTAAAGATTACATTAGTGCTGCTATAAAAAAAAAATACCACACACTAGGTGGCTTAGAACAATAGGAGTTTATTCTCTAACAGTTCTGGGGGTCAGAAGTTCAAAATCAAGGTGCTAGCAGAGTCATACTCCTGCTGAAATTCTAGGTAAAATCCTTCCTTGCCTCTCCCAAGCTCCTGGTGTTGGCCACAAATCCTTGGCATTCCTTGGGGTTTGTAGCTACATCACTCCATTCTTTGCCTTTGTGGTCACAGGGCTTTCTCCCTGGGTGCCTTTTTGTTAACGTGGTGTTATTCTCCTCTTATAGGGACATCCACCATGTTGGATTAGAGCCCACCTTAATGACCTCATCTTAACTTGATTTCATCTGCAAAGACTCCGTTTCCAAATAAGGTCACATTCATAGGTATGGGGGGTTAGGACATCAACATATCCTTTATGGGGACACAATTCAACTCATAGCAGCGTATTTCTAGAAAATATACTATTTGGTTAACTTTAGAAATCCACACTCTAACAGTTTGTGTTTTGGTTTTGTTTTTATAATGAGCTTCTTCTATGGTTAAAGATTTACACTATTCTTCAAGACTTGGGGATTATGACTTTTGTTATTGCTGACGCGTTCATAGGCAAAAGCAGGCTTTAGGGTGGTCCTAAATATTAGGATACACTCATCTAGATTTTTCCCCTTTCCCTCTACAGAAACACATTCCCTTGACCACAGCATCAGGCATCGTTACTTGTCACTTCTGTGTACGTGACACAGAGTGTACATATAACTTTATTACTAAGCTCTGTTCCCAGTGTCTTTGAAGTTTGCACTTTGTATTTTGCCTTAAATTCAGTGTGTATCATGTAACTTACTCAAAGGAGATTCATTTACAATCTACTTTCTTTAACTTTACATACTATTATTACAAGATTCATAATATAGTTTTTTATTCTATCTAAGAATTCGATTCAGTGCATTAAATAGTAAAGATCATGTATAGGCAGGTTTATAAATCATGAAAATAATAGCTAAAAAAACCTGTGTTCTGGAAGATGTAAAAGAGATCAACACACACAAAAATGTTTTTTAAAAATGTGTTTACATTTATGTTCTCACATACAAACAGATTCAATACCACCCATCAGAGATGGCAGACTGAGGTCATTTATTACCAGTCCATTATACATCAGAAAACTCATGAATATACACAGTGATGACTCCAGTTTATATCAATAAAAGTCATATCTCATTACATATCTTGTTCGTAATATATGTTTATATGTATTTCAAGCTAAGTTGTATAATGGTTCCTTTTCAAAAGATAGCATTTTTGAGGTCTTACAGGTACAAGTTTTAATTATGTAAAAAATTTACTCAAGTGGAACAGCTTACTTTACAATAGACAATAAATATCATTTTTAAAATAAAATTGTTACTTTTACCATCTTTTGATTTTGATTTATTTACATATGTAGAATTACTGTATTAGAAAATAAAGTAAATTATAAGGCCTAAAGAAAACCTTATTTAAATGAAGTTAAATGTATTACCATGCTTTATATGGTCACAGCAAATCGGATTAAGTTTATCTCCCTACTGCGTGTTTCAGTGGAATCCATGCCTTCCTACTCCCTGTGATTAGTACAGGCAATTTAGGAATATAAAAGTGAAGATATTTATCAGTGTGTGGGTCTATTTATGGCTCTTAATGATATTCAAAATATTTTAATTCAAGGAATTGGGATAGACTTATGGAATAGAGAGTTTTGAAGAAGATATTATCATTGTGCATGTCATATAAAAGTTATATAACTTCATGTGTATCTTGTGTTTTTGCAGTGTGTGCAGGAACAGAGAATAAACTGAGCTCTCTCTCTGACCTGGAACAGCAGTACCGAGCCTTGCGCAAATACTATGAAAACTGTGAAGTAGTCATGGGTAACTTGGAGATAACCAGCATTGAGCACAACCGGGACCTCTCCTTCCTGCGGGTAAAGCTGTCTCTTTTTTTGTCTTCTCTTCTTTGTGACTGGACAGGAGTGTCATCATGCACAAAGGCAGACATGCTTGCTTGCACCTGCTATCTGTGCTCTTCTGCCTGACACGGACTGTGACTGCAGGCAGAAGATAAGAGATACAGAAGCAGCATACCCAGGAAAAGAACAAGAGTAACAAAGCCATAATGACTGATGCCCCAAGTTTAGAGCAATTGCTGTTGCCCTAAGATTGATGAAAGATTCAGGGTATATGTAGTACATGACATCTAGCAAGTCTGTCTTTTTCTGACAGGCTGAGAACTAGGAGAGTCAGACGACCAATCAGATAAGAATTGGTAACTTTTAACCAGTCATCTCCTTTTCTGCCTTTAAAAAGTCACTTTGGACTTTTTAAGACTATTTTATATTACAATAAGGAGACAGCAACTGTCACCAAAAAAAAAAAAAAAAAAAATCTGTATTTGAAAATCCACAAATAATTTAAAGTAGACACAGGAAATCACAAGTACTTAGGTAAATTGATATATACGTGCACATAAATACATATATTTATATATGAAGTTACCCGGAGCCAAGCAGTCCTTTTGGAAACTTTTCTCTTGGTTTTCATTTATTTTTACTCCATTAAACAGGCTATTAGTGCTAATGCTTACGTTTCTTCGGTTTTGCTTTAACTGGAATAGACTTAGGAAAATCAGTTCAAAGGAACTTGGACAAAGTGAAATGGGGATGTGGTCTTTGCACAACTAAGAATCTGTTCTTTATGCAAGAATTACTAATGTCATCCCTAGAATATATTTGCTATTATAAGGATAACAAAATAGAATGGTCAAAAATAGACTATAGTCAATTTTTGACCTTTAGATATATGAAAGTATCATACAGATGTTTGAGTAACATGGTGTATACTGTTAGATATCTACTTTTTTAGAAACCATTTTGAACTAAAAATAATATGTTATTGGAATGAACAGATTTGGGAATGAATATAATAAGGACGGCCAGAGTTTCTGCCTGGAACAAGAAATATGTTTCTTTAAAAAAAAAAAAAAATAGGCTGGGCGCGGTGGCTCACGCCTGTAATCCTAGCACTCTGGGAGGCTGAGGCGGGTGGATCGCTCAAGGTCAGGAGTGCGAGACCAGCCTGAGCAAGAACGAGACCCCGTCTCTACTAAAAATACAAAGAAATTATCTGGACAACTAAAAATATATATATAGAAAAAATTAGCCGGGCATGGTGGCGCATGCCTGTAGTCCCAGCTACTCGGGAGGCTGAGGCAGTAGGATCGCTTGAGCCCAGGAGTTTGAGGTTGCTGTGAGCTAGGCTGAAGCCATGGCACTCTAGCCCGGGCAACAGAGTGAGACTCTGTCTCAAAAAAAAAAAAAAAAATAATAATAATAATAATAATAATGGTCAGTTCCTACTAGCATCTCTAAAATGCCATGTAAACTTTGTACTAACCCATGTGCATATGTGTATTTTAATATATGTATTAAAGATAACTCTAATAGGGATTTTTGCTTACTGATAACATATTTTTTGTTTCACATACCATTTGTTCCTTTAGAAAAAATAATTATCATGACATATATTCATTCATTCAACAAATGGTCTTAGCCCAAGGATATAATGGCAAATAGTCTATTGTCCTTGACTTCAACAATCTTGAAGAGGATTGCAGATGTGTAACACATAAATACTGTATATGTGTATGTGTGTACATAAGGCATATTACATATGTATGTGCATGCACATGGATATTATAAATTATCTATATTATATATGTATAATTTTATACTCACTAAGACGGAAATAAGAACCAGAATCAAATGAAGGTATGGTCTTATTTTCATGGTCAAAGTGCTTGCCGGGCAAAGAAAGGAATGGCTAATTTTGAAGGATTAAGGAAAAGTTTCATCAAAGAGGTACTGGAATGGAATAATGAAAAAGTGAATAAAAGCTTATAAGGCGAGTGGGTTGGAAGATAAGGGCATTCCAATGTGAGTAAAATAAGTTAAGGCTTAGAGGAAGGCCCTAAGTCAGAGTTAATAAATGTGTACTTAGTGTGTACTGTTTTAGACTCAAGGCATATACATGCAAATGAATCACACTTGGTTCCTGCCTTCAAGGAACCTGCAGTATAGTGTGCATGAAGAAAAAGTTTGGGATGGAATAAAATATTACATTGAAAAGGTAGAGAACCTTATAGTGTATATAGGTATTTAGAATTTATAAATTTAGAAATTACTTTTGTTTTTAAAGGATTTCCATCCTTATTTTTATCTCTAACTAGCAAGGTAGTAGTATTTCGTTTGTTTTGTTTTGTATGAAACCACTCTTACTTCTATGACTCATGACAACAGTTTCCCCAGGTCCCTGTTTACCTTATTTGCTATCTGCATAGTCAGTGTCTAGAACAGTACCTAAAATACAGTAGGTATTCATCAAGTGTTGGATGGACAAGTGAGTATTTTTCTTAAATTATAAATCCTAGTTTCATATATGACACAATCTCTAGATATCCATGTAAGTCTTTCTTTATAATCATGTTATTTCAATGTGACCCCCACACAGGCCAAATGTGTGGGAATAAGACATGGCTGTGTCAATCAGAATCCCTTCCCATGAGGATTTGGAATTGTGACCAACAGCATTCTGTTTCTCTTTGAGTTAGTTCTTGACCACTTGGGTAACAGAACACAGTCATCTTTTGTCTTGTGGTTTGAATGACAGAGAAATCTGTGCAGATAGAATGGAACCAACACACTGAAACATACAAAGAGCAGAAACAGCATTTACCCCAAAGTATAGATAGGTGAACCATTCATTTCCAGGTTCCAGTCTGTTTCTGAAGACTGATTGCATTCCAGCCATTTTTGCCCATACTCCTGTAACTTTATAGTAACTTTATAGCAATTTCCCTTTTTTTCCTCCCTTAAACTAGGATTGTTTCCTTTTACTACAACTAAAATTTATAGTAAATTTTATATAGTAAATGTTTAGTACACCTCCCAAGATTTCAAGAACACAGCAAAAGTGGGCCTTTGAAATTGGATTGAAGATGCACTTATAAATAATCTAAAAAAAAAGGCCTTTATGTTTTAGAGATATTTTCCTTAATTTTTGTTAGGTACATTTTGTTGAAATACTTTTAAATGCATTCTTTTCAAAATGCTTTTATTATTACAAGCTTGATGCTTATCTCTATAAACACCTTTCAACTCAGTGTTGTTTTAACCTCCAGTTTTTGCAATTCATTTTGGGAAAAGAAATCCAGTTGCCTATGTTTAACATTCAACCCCTGAGGAATCACACAGTTGGCTAGAAAAAGGCCCTAAAACTTATTTACTATGTATTTTATCACCAATACAAGGTTAAGACATATAATAGAAAGCAGCAAGGCATAAAAATCACAGATTTTGCATTACCGACTTACACCGTGTGAACTCTCTAACACAAGAGAAAATGTAGTAAGTAATGGGAATGAACTATTAGACCTTTTACCCTCATTAGAATTCTTGGGAGCTTTCTCTCCTTTGTCATCCCATTGGTCTTCCTTGCTGTTGCTGCATTTAATAACTCAGTGCATCTAAAAAGGTGCCTGATCCACTAGACTTACACTTTAAATTTATTTTCTGTTGTATATATTCATTTTAAGTAAATAACTATTAGGTGTCAACTATGTATAAAACAGTGTGATATGTAATGTAGACTATATATAAAGAATGTTGACGTCTGCCCTTGTTCATTTCTATAATAGGGAATAATTTTTAATCTGTGGCTTGAGTTGTGTGCAAATTGTTTGGAAATAATGTATATTAGGATTATGAAGAGATAAATTTATTTAACAGTTGATGCATGGACCTGGAATATTAAAAATATCAGTTATCCATTAGACCTTATCTTATTGATAGCAAAAGGCAATGACTTTGAAAAAGTTAGAAAGTATAGTTTTTAAGGCAAAAAGCTGAAAACAGTATCTTCTCTCAGATAATGAGCAACAAACACGTGTTATGAGAATGTAACACATCTTGAAAAACATAATTTTCTTTTATTATATATTTGGAGGAGTTACATGGATTTTTGAATATACAAGAAATGATGCCATCAAAAATTTTCTATTTTTAAAAAAAAAACTTTATAGAAATCATGTAAGTAATTCATTTTTCTCTACCAAAGAAACTGTCCTATTTTTAAATTCAAATATAACCTTGGTCTTTTAGTTAATAATTAATATTTTTATTATGCTATAGAGCTATCAACCTCTTTTATTAGGATATGTATGGAATTCTTCAAATATGAGGATGTTGTTTTTCAACCATTCTTCTTAGAATGTGATATTTGCATTACTTTTCCAGTGTTGGTAAAGGACCTGTACTGTTTCATTCTCTTTCTCACGCATATTCCTCTTCTGAGTAATGACAAGCATTTGTGCAAAGGCAGAGAAAGCTGTAAGTCAGACTGCAAGATGCTGACTGGCTTACTGAGACGGACAGCCTTGGCTTCATTAGCACGATATTACTATAAAGTCAGGAGCAATGCTTGGCAATAATGAGTTTCAGGTTGCAACAAGCAACCATGCTTTGGCCCATGCCTTTGCTGTTTTCAGTAACAGATGAGTAGCCCACCAGGCTTACTATAAAATTCCGAAATATTTTCACTTCAGCCTACTTCTAGCTTTGGTGTCTACCTTTTATTGTCTTCTGGCAGTTTGAAGGAGATGACTAGAATTAAATCCAACAATATGGAGGTAGTTTTTATATTTGTATGTTTTTTTGCCCATATCTTCCTCACACACATTTAACTCTATGCCTACACTAAGGTATCTACTGCATGTCATGGTTTAGCAGAACCCTACATTGAAGTGTTCATGTTTAAACATAAATAGATGGTTTATAAAGTACTTGTTTTGGGGGGTTAGAAAATAATTTATTGAATGGTTTGTTTAAATACTAGCTACCATTTACTATCTATGTTTATTTTTAGTTCATTAAATAACAGAATGATTTGTGTAGAAGAGATTGTATTGGAGAGATTGATTAGAATCAGGATGGGAAAAGTAGTTATATTTTAAAACATTAAAAATTGGAAAGGAAAACACTATTCAAGTGAAATATCTATGGCATAGTAATGTGGATCCACATGTGTCATACTCTCACATTTACCAAAAAGATTATGTTAAGTGCAACATTTTCTAATACAACAGGTATATTTCAGCTATACACATATTTTGATCAGACTGTGTAGTAAAATAGTACAAACCTGAATTTTTTTTACTAAAAAAAACTGTGTAAAAAAGTGGTATATTTGTAACTATGTTACATGGTGGACAATTAAATGAAATTACTATACCAAGGGTTTGTATTCTTTAGCTATTTATTCATTGAGCATAGCAGTCTAAATTTTTCTTCCATGCCACTAATTGGGACAGATGGAAAGAGAGTATTACCAAGATCAGCATCAAATTACTTAGAACTCACCATCATTAGGTTCAAAGAAACTGCCCTTTCAAGAAATTATTGGTCAGGTAAACAAGTGTGAGAATAAGACAGGGTGCTTCAACTTTTTATTTAATTTCTCTTTCTGTTTGAATTTCATGTAAAACTGCCTTTGTGGTAAATGGAACATATTTGTTGTATTTAGATGATGTTCTCTTAGCTGGGTGAGATGGAGAATACTGAAAAGAAAGTAGAAAGAATAATATGGTAACATGTCAGTTGGGCAAAAGCAGATATTCTAGGTTAAATAGAATTTTCAAATCTTTGATAGTTTCTGAAAGCTGTTTCTAAAACTGTTAAACATAATACATATGCAATTCATATGTATGTATTTGCAGCTGGCTTTTAAATAGAAACTTGATTTTTTGCTAAATCTAATCATAGAACTTGCATTGCATTTGAAAAAGCTATGCAATTTACACTTGGCTTAGGAAAATATGTATTTTTTTTGCTCAGAGGTTAAGAACTGTTTAATCTGAAAATACACATTGACTCAAATTCTGATGCTCTTTCAGCAATCCTACAAGGTAAATCAAAAGAGAAAAATGTCTATATTCTTTATTTGGCGTTTATTTAAGCATATGTTAAAAACTTTCTTTTTAATCATTTAAATGAAATATTAAATAAAAACATATTTAAGAGGTTTCTCTGTATCTTAAAAGTAGTAAAAACAAAATAGTACCTATAATAAGTACATTTAATAAAATAAATATTTGAAGCAGTATAGGAAGGAAAGGAAGAAATAAGAAATAGACTAATATTTATAATTCTAATATATATAAATATTAATACATATATTATAAATATAAATTTGTGACTATTTGTATTTACATATTTGCAAATGTAAATTAACAACCATTTTCTAGGATTGAGAATCAAATTAGTATAAAATATTAATCCTATATGAGGTTTCTTAGAGAATATTATTAAAAATAAAACTACTTAATATTAAAAATAACTTATTTATTACTAGTGAAATAATTCATAATAAAATTGCTTTAGGAAGTTTTCTAAGCCCCTAAATTACAATACACCTTTCACAAAAAATGTCCTTGTTGTAAATATGTTTAAATTAAAAATGAATTTATTAGAATGCTGAGCAAAGCCAAAGTGTTTCTTAATACCTCTGGGGGTTGTGGTATTTAAATTTGACTTAAATGTGCATATAATGAATTTATAGGCTTGTCTTAAGTTTAAGTAGAGAAGAATTCAAGAAACAAAGTCATTTACCTCTATGATTCTTTGATACTCTTTGCTCAGGGAAATTAAGTGTATAAAGATTATTTCTTCACCTCTTTTATTTGTGAACAGCAAGGACCTTTGTTCAAAGAGAGAGAGAACAAATAATATTTATGTGATTTTTAAAGATTAACAAGCATTTTAGCAATGGGCTATCTTTTAACTCTAAAAACCAACACTGGAATATAATCAAATGAAACCTTTTTTCAAGAGTTATAACTATGTACATTTTCATTAGCTTTATTTTCTCTGACTCTTAAAATGAAACACTTTGTTTTCTTTCAAAAAAAAAAAAAGACAGAATTACACTTGAACAATTTTTACATGAGACCAAATCAATTTTAAAGGTCTCTCTTCAATCACATAGAGTGTAATTTAAAGATCAAAAGTGTAAAAATAAAATGTGAAAACTGTTGCATTTAGAAACACTGTAATTATTTCTCCTGATCCCTAGTTTGAACCCATTTACTATAAAATATTATATTAAAATATATAATGGAAGTGGTGAAAATTAAGGTATTTGTTTTAGTAAATATAAGCCTCTTCAAAATCATTTCTATTAACTCTCTACCTGAAAATCAGAATATGTAACTGAATGTTGAAGTAAATCCTCTTAAACAATTTGGTGCTAAATTTATTTCCAAAAATAAGAGTGCCTGTCATGGTGCCTATCATCTGATATCCCCTCAGCAAGAGGTAGCCAGCTTCATCTAACTCTTTCGGGCTTTTTCCTTTCCTTGACACCCCAGTCAGCAGCTATCGAGCTCTGAAGACTTGACAATAAACTTTTACAAAGCCTTTTTAGAGGTTCAGTTTTTGGGTGGTAGTGATTTTGTATTTTCAGAGAGATGAAATTGCAAGTCAAACACTTGGTTGTTTTTACGAGGCAATCAATAGTTAAAAATGTACGAAGACTCTACATATTTTCTGAGGGTTGTTTTGACAATCTGAAAGACATTTCACAGGAGCACTGGGAAGCATTAATCAAAAAAATCAGTAAGACATCAAACAATTAAGCATGGGGAATAGTTCATGAAAAAAAAAAAACAATGGAAAGTACAAGCAAACATGGATTTTATACCTGGATTATATTACTTTCCTCCTTCAACCTTTTCATCCTCTCAGGATAAAGTCCAAATTTCTTAAGTTCCTGTACCCCTGCCTATATCCCTTATCTTCCCATTGTCCCTGATGACTTTACAACTTACTGGCCATCTTTCAGTGATAGCCAGCTTCCTTTCTGTATTCAGCTCTCTCTAAATCTACTTCCCTTTCTCTCATTCTCAGACTTTCTCCCCGACAAACACATAGATACACACACTTATTCCAGTCCTGGCTATGTTCTGTTCAATTTTTAGGTCTCTGATATAAATCAGTTCTTCAGGGATGTTTTATTAACTCCCATGTCTAACTGAATTCCTCCCATTACATACATTTATAGCACCCTGTGCTTCTTTGTAGCACTTCTACTATATCGATTATTTAAGTATTTGTACTTTCTGTCCATTCTCCTAAATAATAAGTACCAGGAAAAGACCATTTCTAGTTCACTGGAGTATTCTAGCATACAACACAGTGTCTATCATGTGGTGGCTGCTCGGCAAATATTTGTGAAATGTATGAATAAATGCATTTTATAAAAAAGAGTGAATTCTTTTAAACTTACTAGTCAGGAAAAAATTGCACAGGAATTATTTCATGCTCACCTTTCTAACTGAAGTTCTCCTTCATAGTGTCTTTAGAGTCTATACTACCTTTCACCGTATGTTCTATGAAATTATTTGGTTAACAATAAGTGATATGCCATCTGTAGTGAAAACATGGGAAACTGAGCTTACATACACTCATACATAAAAATTTAACAGATGCAGTTTACTGCCTGAGTTGTGGGACTTGAGCAGAGCCGTATAACCTTTACAACCTTAAGTATCTCCTGTGACCTGCCTTGAGCACCCGTGAATCTTTCTATTAACTTGATCCCCTATATCCAGTTACTCTTTATAAACTAAGGTCTCTATACTTTGGCATGCAATTTTCTTCCTCTATAGGAAATTTTTCTATCCTTCTCCATTTGAAAAATCACACATCCTCTAATAACTTGTTGTAAATGTAAGTTATCTCTACTCCCCCAACCTTAACATGTTCCCTCAAATCCAATCTGTATCCTCATCCCCGCCTTCACCATGGAGACAAGCAGAATTAATGTCTTCCATCGTTTCCCCATAGTACTAGGTGCATATCTGTGCTATAGTGTACGTTACATTGTGTAGGAATGTGTTGGACTATGAGAGATACTACGCATTTGTGTCATTTATATAGATATTATACAGAGTAAATGTTTAGTAACTTTTATTCTTTGAAACTATTGCCATTTGAACAGATAAATCAGCTAAGTTAAGTGGTTTTCTTCCAGTGAATCTTGTTATACTGGAACTATATTCTCTGTAATAAGAAACACAGGATAGTAGTCACCTTTTATGTTGGCATGGACTAACACCTAATAAATACTATTTGTTGAGATAGGTTCAAGGCAGTGTGCTGGTTCTATGCCTAACCCCACCTCACACTCCTTATTACAACGCTATAAATAAGTTATTTTTTATACTTTATGAGCGATGAAACTTAGGCTCAGAGAAATTACATGACTTTCTCAGGACCACACAGCTAATGGGCAAAGTTTAAAATTCTTTCACTTTAAACTTCACACACTTGCACTTTGCCTTGCTTTTTATCAATGACCCATCTGTTACTTAGGACAGACTTTTAGGAAAGTTGATACAAGGAAAGGAGATATTTATAAAAAAATTTCAGAACTAGATTGACTGTAGTGGAAGATAGGCCTTGGTAGAGCCACAGCAGTTGGGGGCCCTGAGTAGACCCAGGATTACTCAGTGCAGAGGGCAGTGAGCGTAAGGAAAACCCCACAGAGAACTTGGGAGGCAAATTTACCTACTTCGCAATTTAGATTTTATAGTCAAAAGAATTAAACATTCACTCTTTCAGCCGATGTTTATTGACTGCCAACTCTTTGAAATTTGTTGCATCGTGCTTTGTAAAGAAGTACAGAGCTATATTAGTTAACAGTCCTGAGCCCAAATTAAGTAAATGTCAAAAGAGTGATTGTATAGGTAGTAAATGCCACAGACATTCCTGGAATGAACTTTAATCCTCTTCAAAACAAGGGCTACATCTTACCTGTCTTTATATACCCAGTATCTAGCACCTTGCCTGGCACAAAATAAAAGGTGTGAGATAAATAATAAATGATTGAGTAGTGTGTATTGGAGGGAGGGTTAACAAAAAGATTCATAGAGGAAATGAATCTTGAGTTAGTTGTAAAAAAAGAATAGGGATAATGAAAAAATAGAGAAAACGTAAAATGCATTCTAGGTATACTTCCACCTGAAAAGTCCCCTCCATTTTTTATTCAATTCACAGATATGAAGGCTAGAAAATAAAAGAAAAAAGGGGGGAAGCTGTTATTTGTGGTATTGGGAGGACAGAGTTGAGATGCAGTGAAGTGGCAGGATATTAAGGTTGAAAAGGGAGGGCCTGATTGTGGTGACCCATTAAGTTATAGCAAGTTATTAATAAGTTATAACAAGCCTAGTGGCAGGAAGAAAGTATTACTTGAGGAAATTTAATTGTGTGGGTATGGTGTCATTTCATACACAAGGATGAGAGCCTGATATGCATATACAGTTGATGAGAGCCTGCAATCAGTTGCTTGCAGCTAAAGTTGAAAGCAGGGGATGTACACAATAATCATTGTAAAGAAAGACTTAATAAAGACTTAATAACTAACTGAATATAGAAACTGTGGGTGAAGAAGTAAAAAGGGCCCTCAGATCTCAATTCTGGGCAGTTGGGCAGTTGTGTTGCCCTGGTAGCATAAGGGAGAAAAGAAAGAGAGCACATAGTTGCCAAAGATATCTGGTGGCAGCCTTCTAGAGTTTCTATCAGTTTTTCAGGAAGACTCCCCTCAATGAAAATGTGCTTTGCATCCCAAGTAAGGTACACTGTCCAGGGCTCAATGTCAACTGTCAGGTGGGAAGGTAGCCAGAGAATGAAAGTGTTAGTAAAGCACTTGGGAGTATAACTTTCATTTGCAAAGACTAGGTAACTACAGCATTTTATTTCAAACTCCATAATCAGATTCAGCAAATAAGTTCAGCAAATGATAAATTGTGCTTAAGCCTTTGGGGGCAATAATCTAGTGTCTTTCCAAGAGATGTAGCCGCCTATAAAGGTTGGCTTAACCTTTTGTTTGCTGAATATATTAATAATTACAATGCATTTGGAATAAAGATGAGGAGTGTCCTTTTTATTGCAGTAACTAATTTGAAAACGGTCCTGGTGATAAAATTCACAGATAACTCTGCTCTGGCAGAGTTCCATTTAAATTTCCCTTATTTTCAGTTAGAGGACTTATCAGATATCAATGGCTTTGCCTTAGTTAGGTGGTTTGTCCTCAATTTTCATTCTCTTTCAGTGAGGAAGTAGCATCAGGGACTACTTTATTATTCCCTATGTAGTAGGCTGTTGGAAAAGTATCAACACTCATGGAATCAGAAATCCAACATCCTTTCCAAGGGAGCAGAGGGCACAAGTTAACGAACATGTGGTGCAAATAAAGAAGAATATGGTATCAGGGGAGAAGTTGAGTCCTTTGGAAAACAATGGGTTTGGAAGAGAAGAGAAGTAAGCAATAAATACTTGGGGGCAGGGTGGATTTTGATGAACTGAGAGGAAGCCACAAGTACAGGAATGTGGTAATAACTAAAGCGTGGGTTAAATGGGCTCCAGAGTGTTTGCCTTACCCTATGGACCTTTGACGAGGTCCTCAACTCAAGATTTATAACGCACCTTTTGCCTCAATATCTTTATCTTTTTAATTGAGAGATTCTAACTAACCCTGTGAAGTAATGGGACCATTTCATTTTTCTGATGAGGGCACAGAGAATACAGAAAGGTTAACTGACTTGCATGGGGTCATGTATAGCTGGCAGAACTTAAACTCAGAACATTCTCAAGAGACTTGCATAAGAACTCATAACAAAGTGTAACTTTGTAGATAACTAAGCTCAATTTATGTCCTCTGCTTTTTATTTATTTATTTATTTATTTTTGGCAACGGGGTCTTGCTCTGTCGCCCTGGGTAGAGTGCAGTGGCATCGTGATAGCTCGCTGCAACCTCAAACTCCTGGGTTCAAGTGATCCTTCTGCCTCAGCCTCCCAAGTAGCTGGGACTACATGTGTGTGCTGGCATGCCCAACTAAGTTTTTCTATTTTTGGTAGAGACAGTCTCACTCTTACTCAGGCTGTGCATCTTCATTATACAATTTATACTATCTTTGTGGCTTACAGAAAGGGAAACCTCACAACAAATTGCCGCAATGTATTTTCAAAGAGAAATATGTCTTATTGTTTATTAATACTTAATCCTTTGGTCATGTCATATTTAATAGTCTCTTACTCCCCAAGATATACATATGAAACAATCATATATCCCATTAGTACTAATGCTGCTAAAGGGATGGTGGAATCAATTGGTCAGGAAACCGCTCAACACAGATTCAACAGCACTTCTCAGACTACATTTGGACTATTATGTTCAGATAAAGGCCCAATATTTAGGGATAGAATTGACAGACTAGAGTCTATAATAGGCAATTGGGACAATATGTTTCCAGAAAGCCATGTCTCAAAAGTAAAAGTTGAAAGGAATGGGTGTGTTGACTGTGGTAAGGAGAGTGCTAAAGAAAGCATAGTAATTGTTTTCAGATAGTCAAAGAGCTCTCCTTGAAAAGGAAGTGGCCTAGTTTTGAATTCTTCCAGAAGACAGTATTAGGCAAAAGTTAAAACGAGGCAGATTTTGGCTTAAAATAAGATTTTGCTAACAATTAGAGCATTCTACCAATACAGTGGAGTGCCTTGTTACATGGAGAAAATGGATAGGAACTTTTAATTGAACATCTTGTATTTTCGGGCACTGGGCTATTGGCACCATAGAGCAGCAAAAGAAAAGATGAAATTAAAGAGGCTGGCATTTGTAAGCACCCAGTTAATGTTAGTTTTCTTCCCTTCCTTGAGTGTTTCTTATATATATTCTCACAACAATCCAATGACATTGTCAATATCATCGACATTTTGCAGAGAAAGGCAGAGTCTGCCTAAAGTCAAACAGCAAGAGAAAGGGCATAGCTAGGACTTGGGTCTACGTGTCTCTGTTCCCAAACCTCACATCCCTTCTGCTGTGCACTGCCGTCTCCGCCACAGAAACCACTCTCCTACCACCGTGGATGCTCAGCCAAGGAAGATCAGGAAAGGAGGGACAGGGCTTCGTGCATTTGATAGGAAGCTGTTTAGAAAATTCTAAAGTCCTTTTATTCTTTTTGACTCTTCCATTTTCTTGAAAAATGATGCTACTTCTCCAGAAGATTCACTGTGCTATTCAATTATACTTTGACTTCTAAAAAGACACATTGTAACATTTCTACTATTCCAATGATAGATTTAGTGAGGGGTTTGGGAGTAGCTGAATATACTTCTGGAACCACTGCTTGAGACCAAAAATCTCCCCTCTGATTTTCTTTTATAACTTTATTTACATAGTGAGATCCCAGTCTCAAAAAAAAGAAATTTTACAAAAAAATTAATGCAAAGAATAAGCACCATTGCTAAAGACTGGGAGCCTGAGGCTTTCTTTGTTTCTCCTTTAGAAAAAGAGAATGACAAGAGTTAGAGTTGTTTAAGATATAGAGACACAACACTAAGACTTTTCTCCTTGACGTGATTAGAAAGAAAAATTTTCACGCAACGTGATTCAGTGCTATTTAATATACTTTATATGTATCTGAAATCATTTTGATTACCACTCTTTGGGAAACATTGGACTTACTTGACTGCAATAACTCACACAAAGTGTCTAATCTTAGAGACCATACTCTGGCAAACTAATTTATAAGGAGGTTCTAGAAGTTGGAGACTCAATTGACTTTTCATATTAGTTTTTTGGCATGAATTTTAGGTTTTAGGGAATTCTACTAAAGGAGATATTTTGAGGCCAGTAGCATTTCCAGAAGTCATCTAATTTTCTGTCTTAGGGAATTTCCTAATGGAGCATTTCAATCTCAGTTTTTTTGAGAAATTTTATCTTTTTGAAAGAGAAAGGACTTTGGTGTCTGATAAATTCTATTTATTTGCCCTCGAACAAATTTCTTTACCCTTTTCCATCTCAGTTTTTGCTTGGGTTAAGAATGCCAATACCCACGAGGGGTTAAATGCAACAGTAAAATCTGGAGGATCTACCATAGTACCCTACGTATAATAGAAGTTCAACGACATCCTTCTTTTCCCAATTTTGAAACAAAAATATTTCTAGCAAAGTGCAAATCTACTTGATTTCTGCTTTTAACTAATCTTGCTATCAAAAAGAATGAGATATTGCTTTTGTAAGACTTTAGGGTTGTGGTAAGGATAATGAGTTCCAATGTCAAGAGTATGGTTTGAGTCCTCATGAGCTGAATGAACTTGAGAAGTTCTTTAACTTGTATGTGGCTCAGTTTCTTTACTGCAAAATGGGTATATTAATAGCACCTACTTTTTGGATTATGGTAACTTTTAATGACTTAATACAAGTGGGAAGAACATTAACTATTGTATAATGAGCACTCCATATGTGCTTAATGATTAAGCCCTTTAATGATGTTTTAAAAAAGTAAAATAATTTTCAGAGAAGATAAATTGCAGAAAATATTTTTTGAATTATCTTTCCAGTGGATAGACAAAACTTGCTCTAAAACTAAATCTCAGCACATTAAAAAAAAAAA
>RJWJ010022585.1:0-26719 GCA_004363605.1 Indri indri | reverse complement strand
TTAGGAAGGTTTTAAAAACTACTACTACTCCTGCATAAATGTTTACTGTGTCCTAGGCATATTACTGACTTCTCTATATTCATTATCTCATTCAATCTTTATAATAATTCTAATTGGTATGTACTATTAGTATCCACTTTTTATGGTTGAGGGAATTGAAGCTTAGAGACTTTAAGTAACTTGCCTAAGGAAACAAAACTAGTAAATGACTCAGCCTAGCTTCGACTAGTCTAATTGAGGACAAATCTTTGCTTCTAAATCACCATGCTTTAATTAATTCACTTCCTACAAACCCTTTTTGTCTTTTTCCTCTATATCAGAATGTAGGTAATGGCAAGGCCATGAGCATTTTCAAAAAGTTACCTTAGTCTCATGGTTATAATGTTGAGTTTACATTTTTAAGTTCTTTTTTTTTTTACATACAAAATTATGTGAATAATATATAGTTAATGATAACAAATCAAACACCTGTGCACCTACCACCTACATTAATAAATAGGGTGTTGCTGATAATCTTGAAGCCTCTATCCTTTTTCTATCATATTTTCCTCCTCCTCACGTAGATGACTATCTCTCTGAATTTTGTTAGTCATTCTTTTTCTTTTGTTTATAGATTTGCCAAATATTGTTGGGTCTCTAAGCAGTATGTTGTTTAGTTTTGAATTTTATATAAGTAAATTTTATATAATATTATATATATTTGGTTTTATAAAAAGATTTTTTTATTGTGTCAAAATACATGTAATAGTAAATTCACTATCTTAACTTTTTTTTTTTTAGAGACAAGGTCTCCCTTTGTTGCCCAGGCTAGAGTGCAGTGGTGCAATCATAATTCACTACAGCCTCTAACTCCTGGGCTCAAGCGATCTTCCTGCCTCAGCCTCCCCAGTAGCCGGGACTGCAGGTCCCAGCTAATTTTTCTATTTTTTATAGAGAAGGGGGTCTCACTATGAACTATACACTTCAGTAGTAAGTATATTCACATTGTTGTGAAATAGTTCTCTAGAACTTTTTCATCTTGCAAAACTGAAACTCTATACCCATTAAACCCTAACTCCCCTTCCCCCTCCCCCAGTGCCTTTGACAACCACTTTTAAACTTTCTATGATTTTGACTGCTTTGGATACTTTATGTGAGTGGAATTACATAGTATTTGTCCTTTTGTGATTGACTTATTTCACTTTGCATAATATTCTTGAGGTTTATCCATACCGTAGCATGTGACAGGATTTCCCTCTTTTAAAGGCTGCATGATATTTCATTGTATGTATATACCATGCTTTATCCATTCATCCATCAGTGGATAATTGGGTTGCTTCTTCCTCTTGGCTGTTGTGTTAATGCTGCAATGAATATGGGTATGCAAATATCTCTTGGATATCCTGCTTTGAATTCTTTTGAATTTTTACCCAGAAGTAGGTAGTTTTATGGTAGTTCTGTTTTTAATTTTTTGAGGAAACTTCCTGCTATTTTCAGGAATGGTTGCAACATATATATGCCCAACAAAACTACACAAGGGTTCTAATTTATGTATTTATTTTCAACTCATTTTGTTCATTTAACATTATGTTTTTAAGTTATAGTTTTGCTATTCATCTATGTTGATACACATAGTTATAATTTGTTAATTTCCATTGTTATATAGTATTCCATTGCATGACTGTACTGCATTTTATTTATCCATTCTACTGTTAACGGACATATGTGTTGTTTCCAATTTTTTTTTCGCTATGGGAAATTATGATGTCATAATATTCTTTTACATGTCTCCTAGTGCACCTAAGTTAGTATTTCTCTAGGATGTGTGACTAGAATAGAATTGTTAGATCATAAGGCATGTGCATGTTTAATTTTACTAGGAAATGCCAAATTGTTCTCCAAAGAGGTTGCCCAGTTTACACTCCTATCAGCAGTAGGAAAATCTAGTTATTCTACATCTTTGCCAACATTTGGTATTGTCAGACTGTAAAATTTTTAAAAAATTTCAGATGTAAAATGGCATTTTGCATTGGTTTAAAAATGTGTTTTCCTGATCGTTCACTGTTTTGTGCTGCTTGGTAGTTTCTCTTTCCTCTTCCGTTAATGCCTGTATAAGGAAATAATTTGTCTGCTTTTTACTCCACCTTCGCTGCTATCACTTTCTTCCCTTTTGTGGATTATGGTAGTAGCTTATGAATTAGTTTACCTGCTTTTGCCTTTGTCCATGTGTTCACACAGCAGCCAGACTGATCCATAAAATAAGTAATTTATGTCATGTCACTTCTTTGCTCTGACTGTGCAGTGCCTTCTCATTTATTTCATGCAGAGTAAAAACCAAAGTCCTTGACAGTGTCCTTTCTGTCTTACATGATCTCTCCCCATCCCCTCTGATCCCCTTGCCCACCTTACTCCCTCTTCTACCTCCAGCATTTTTTCACCCTGGTCTACATTTTGTTCTTTTCATCTCTTACTGTCCTCTAACACTATGTGTTAGGTCATTAAATATGAAATGTCCGATTTTGAATCAAAAGTGTAGTTTATTATATCTCAAACAAGAAGCAATGCAATTATCAAAGTGATGCCTAAACTATCCATAGAGTTTTGCCATCTTAATGATAGCTTGTTTATGCCAGCAGCAAAGAAGCCTGAAGAGCAAGTGGCAATGAAATCTCGAAAGGCGTTTTCCACAGCTTGTTGAGAATTGAATATTTTTCTTTGCAAGAAGTGGTCCAAAGCCTGGAAGATGGGTAGTCAGTGGGGCAAGGTTTGGTGAATACGGTGGATGACAGAGAGTTTCCAAGTCCAGCCACTGTAGTTTGAGCAGTGTTATTTGTGAGACATGTGGTTGATCATTGTCTTGCAAGAAGATTGGCCTGTCTCTGTTGACCAGTCTCAGCTGCTTCATCGCAAGCATCCTCATCATATTGTCCAATTGGTTGCAATAGACATCTACTATAATCAATTGACCAGGTTTCATGAAGCTGTAGTGGATAATATCAGCACTGGACCACCAAACGGACACCATTAGCTTTTTTTGGTGAATATTTGGTTTCAGACTGTGTTTCGGCACTTCATCTTTATCCAACCATTGTGCCAAATGCTTGCGATTGTCAAAAAGAATCCGTTTTTTTTATCACCTGTAACAATACGATGTAGAAATGGTTCTCCTTTATGTCGTTACAGCGAAGAAAAGCAAGCTTTGAGATGATTTCTCTTCTGATGCTCATTTAATTCATGTGGAACCCATTTATCCACCTTCTTTACCTTGCTGATGTGTTTCAAATTGTCCAGTATTGTTGGAATAGTAACATCAAACCTTGCTGCTCATTCACACGTATGTTGAGATGCATTTGCTTCCACTACAGCTTTCAGCTCATCATTATCCATCTTGGTCTCGGGTCATCCACTTGGCTCATTTTCAAGATTAAAATCACCAGAATGGAACTTTTCAAACCATCACCCTATTGTGTGTTCATTAGCCACATCCTTCCCAACCACTTCCTTGACATTTCAAGCTGTCTGAGCTGCATTTGGTTCCATGAAGCAACTCATATTCAAAAATAACATGAACTTTTGACTTATCCACGGTTTCACAAAAATTGCTCTAAAAAAATTGGGAAGGTAATCACAAGCTAAAACTGTCCATGTTAGGATATAGGCTCCATGAGGGCAGAGATTATTGTTTTTCTCACTGAAGTATCCCTAGTGCCTCAGACAGTGCCTGTCACATAGTAGGAACCTAATGAATATGTATTAAATGACTTTGAATTTGGTGAATAAATAAATGCCCATTTTAAATGGTGTGTAAATTTTCTTTGAAAGTATTTTAGTTCTCTGAATAAATAGGAATTTTCTGTAAAACTAATGGAGAACAATTTTATACTTGTTTTCAGTTACGCTGAAAGGTTTCATGTACCCTTGTTGAATACTTGTTTAAGTGAAGTTAAGAACACATTTTTAAGGGATCTAAAATTACTTTTGATTATGAGTTTTATAACAGAATAATCACTAGGGAATTTTAAACTAAAATTAAATATTTTGATCAGAAACTCAGACTGCATTATTGGTTTTATAACAGGGATAACCTCATTTCATGTTAATCACAACGCAGACATTCTTATGGGTCTAAATGTGAAAAGTCAGTTTGAGCGTTCTTGGTTGTGTAATTTTAGTGGAGTTCTAGGGTGCCAGGTAGAAATGATGAGTAATTCCAAGGCTCTGAGATGTGTGAATAAGCATACATACCAAGGAAGGCAAGGTCCAAGAGCCGTTGTTTTTTATTTTAGTGAGTTGTAATTGTGGTAGACTATAGAGAAACTTCGGGAGTTGGTGCTGTTATGTTTGATGTAGTGAATAGAAATATATTTTTGCAAGGTGTTACATTTGTTCAACCAGTCTTTGCTCTGAAACACAGGGCTTGGGATACTAATAATGAGCATAACAAATGTAATCCCTGAACTGGTGGAATAATCTATTAGGGGAGACAGATATTAAACATAAAAATTAACAAATATTAGATTATTGATTTTGATAAATGAGCTATAAAGAACAGGATATATATCAATTGAGGTTTAGTCAGGAAAACAAAAACCAAACTAGATATTTCAGGCCATTAGGAATTTAATACAGATAATTACAGGCTTACAAACCTGTTAGAAGGCCTGGGGCAGTAAAGGAAGGAAAACTACTGCATTCAGGAAGTCAGGAAGAGCAGGAATTATAGAAAAACTGCTGTTGCTGATTCCAGTGGTCTAATCATTAGAGTAGGTGATTCACAGAACACCTGAAAGCTGCGAGTGAAACCTCATGTGTCATCTGCTAATGCCCATATGCTGTCCTTTGCTGCTGAAGTAGCAGTAATGCTTCTATTGTCCTTTTACCTTCCAAAGCTTTTGCAGATATTTTTCGAGAGGTGGAAACAAAATTGGAGCCTTGCTGGAGGAATTCTGGAAAATGTAGTTCTCAGAATTCTAGTCTGGGGGCAGAGCATATAGAATGATGAAAATGGTGTTCTGAGAGACAATCCAGCATACTTAACTATGAGAGAAAATACCAGGGTCACTAATTTTAGATTGGGTGGTAAAAAAGGCCTCTCTAAAGAGAAGATATTATCTGATGGATAAGATCTTTTAAAAGATGGAGAGATCAATTTCTAACAAGAATTTTAGCTGTTTTATGGCACAAGTAGAGGACTTGGTCTTAGATAGGAGGAGGGATAGTTCTTCCAGTAAGAGTCTTTCTGAGAAGGTGACATTTAGTTTGATACTTGAGTGATGAGAGAAGGCAGCCATAGGAAAACTGGGGAGAACAGAGTTTCTGGCAGAGGAAGGAAGTGCAGTTGCCCTGAGACTTGAATGACCTTGGCATGTTGGAAGGAAAAAAAGTAGAGAGAGGTGGATTGATAGGAGATGAAGCTTGGGAGTTTGGTAGGGGTCAGGTCATGTAGGATCTTTATGGCTGTGGTAAGATATTTGTATTTTATGCTGTCTAACATGAGACACCATTGGGTCATGAACAAGGGTGTGAAATGAGCTAATTTCCGTTTTAAAGAGATTATTCTGGCTATACCATAGAGCATAAATTTGGGGGAAGAAGGTGGGTGAGGGTTGTAGGTCAATAGTGAAATCAAGAAGAACAGTTGGGAGGCTTTGGCAGTACTTTAGGTAATGAGTGACAGTGGCCTATACCAGTGGAGATGGCAAAAAAAATGGATGTCATTGTAGCATGTATTTTAGAAGTAGAGTCAATCAGTTTTGATATGTATTAGATAAGGGGATTTAGGAAGAGAGAAATAACAAAGTCTCCTAGGTTTTTGTCCTGAGCATCTAGGCAGATGGTATGACATTTAGTGAAATAGGAATGCTTGGCAGATAGAGGAGGATGAAAGAATCTAGAATTCTGTTTTGGATATGTTATGTTTGAGATGACTTTAGATGTGTCTGGAGTTATTGATTAGGTGGTTGAGCTGGATTCTGGAG
This sequence comes from Indri indri, assembly GCA_004363605.1. Lineage (NCBI taxonomy): Eukaryota > Metazoa > Chordata > Mammalia > Primates > Indriidae > Indri > Indri indri. The sequence continues at coordinate 20,762 of RJWJ010022585.1, read as the reverse complement.
TTCAGGGATGAGATCAGGGCTGTAATCTAGTTTTGAGAGTAACATTTAAAGCCATATAGATTAGATATGATTATTTATGAAGGGAGATGAGTGCCCAGAGAATAACTGTGGAACACTTCAACTTTTAGATGTTTAACAGAAAGAGCCAGCAAAACAAATGGGGAAAAAGCAGCCCAGAATAAGAGAAGGTTCTTTAAAAAAAAAAAAAAAAAGGGAAAAAGAGCAGACAGGTAAGAGGAAAACCAGGTAAATGTGAGGTCACATAAGCCTGGAGAATAAAGTGTTCCCACATGGAGGCAGTGGGCAGTTAATGCTGCTAAGAGGTGGTGTAGGATGAGGACAGAGAATTCTTCTCAATTAATTAACTACTGGCTTTGGCAAGATTGAGGACATTGGTAAAATTCTTAAGAATTGTTTCATTGGAAAGTCAGGTATAAAAGATTAATCAGAATGAGTTAATGAGAGAATGGGAGCTGAGGCAGTGAAAACTATTGCTTCAGGAATTTTGCTGTGAATGGGAGCAGAAAAATTGGATGGTAGCGGGAAAGGAATGTAGAGTCAAGTTTTTTTTTTTTTAAATGATAGTGGTTGATATTAACATGTGTTTGTATGTCAGTTAGAATGATTCAGGAGAGGAGGAAATTCACAGTGAGAGAAAGAGGGAATAATTGAACTAAAGAGTGGGGATTAGGGAAATGAGATACAGAGCGCAAGTGGAAGGGAGAGATTGACTCTAGATAAAAGCAGGGTTATTTCTTTCAATTTTTTCATTTAGCTATTAAACAGTGATAGAATAACAAAATGAATGTGTATAAGTAGAATCTGTTTGTTTGTTTATTTTTTAGACCAGGTTTTGCTATGTTGCCCAGGCTGAACTTGAACTCCTAGGCTCAAGTGATCCTCTCATCTCAGCTTCCTGAGTAGCTGGGACTACAGGCACACACCACTGTGCCTGGCTTAGAATCTGTTTTAAATATCCAATGGGAAATTCAACTTTTTTGTGGGGAGAGGGAGGATTATTTTGTATATTTTAAATAAAATCAAGGCAACTATAGATTATTATTAATATACAATATTAAACGGTGGTAACACATTGCAGGTGAGACATATATAAATTATTTTAGATACTTGAATTATCAAACTTCGAAAAAACCTTAGATATTTTATAAATGAGAATGATTTCCTCAAAGTACCCCATATGGTAAGGGGCAGAACTGGGATTGGAAACCTAGATCTTCTCATTAGCCATGTAAAGCCTAATTATTAATATATCATCATATCTTAGAAAATTAATTTTTATGTGGTCAGTGATAGAATTATCTTTTTAAAGAAATTTATTCTAGAGCAAAAAAAATCACCTTTAGTAAATAGACTAACTTTTGTGTGGTAAATTCTGGATTTAGCATTTAAAGAAATGCATTCCAGATTAAAAAACTTTCATGGCATGATCTTAGGACATGTAGGTAGTTTTTGACAGTGCTTTCACATGTGTCTTCTCATTTGAATAACATTTTTGGAAGAGAGTGTCATAGATTAGAATTGCTTAAATGGGTAAGACAATTGAAGACAGAGATGTGGTTGTTTTCTGAAGGTCATATAGGTATATACTTTTTGGGTGCTTTTGTTTGCAAGTAATAGGAAACTCAAACTATCTTTTTATGCCTTTTTTTTTTTTTTTTTTTTTTTTGAGGGAAGCTCTCACTCTGCCACCCAGGCTGGAGCAATCTATCTTAGAGAAGTTATTGACTCATTACTGGAAAGTACAGCCATAGATAGGGTGATCTTCAAGTAAGCATGGTCTAGTAACTCAGTAACGTTTCATTTGTATTGTTGCATTTTCTTTCTGTTTCTTGGCTTTTCCCTCCCTCTCCTTCAGAGTGCTTTTTTCTAAGTTTGGGGTACTAGAGATGCTTCTAGATAAACAAAAATAGATGCTTTCTCTTACAGGCTTAAAAGAGGTGTAAGGAAGCTTTTTTCACCAGATGGTCTCAGCAAATATCTCCTCACATCTCAGTGGTTGCTTGCTTATCTCTGAACCAACCATGGCAATCAGGAGGATGGCATTCATTGAGTGGCTTAAGCCAGTCAGTGCCCATGACTGGGAAATTCATAGTCCAATTAGTATACTAGAGGAAAGGCTGTCTGCATACTGGGGAGGTGACCAAAAGTTATCCCTGCAGCAAGCAAATATTAGAGTAAGAATCCAGGTTTTTCACTTTTCGTTCAAAATCGTAAATGAATACATAAAACTTGATCTAATAGTAAGAATATTCAACTTTGCTTTTTAAATTGAAGTGAAATTCATATTATATAAAATTAACCATTTCAAAGCCAATAATTCAGTGGCATTTTGTACATTTACGATGCTGTACAGCCACTACCTCTGTCTAGTTCCAAAACATTTTTATCACCACAGAAGGAAATCCCATATCCATTAAGCAGTTACTCCTCATTCCTGATTCCCCCCCTCCTCTGGTAACCACAAGTCTGCTTTTTGTCTCTGTGGATCTACCTATCCTGGATATTTCATAAAAATGTATAACCTTTTGTATTTGACTTCTTTCACTTGGCATGGTGTTTTCAAGGTACATTCATGTTGTAGTGTGTATCAATGCTTCATTCCTTTTTATGGCTGAATAATTAAATTGGATGTATATACTATAATTTTTTTCATCCATTCATCTGTTGGTAGACGTTTAGGTTCTTTCTTCCTGTTGGGTATTGTGAATACTACTGCTATGATCATGCTTGTACACGTATTTATTTGTGTTTGAGTACCTATTGTCAAACTTTTTTTTTAGACATGATCTTGCTCTGTCACCTTGGCTGTAGACAACTTTTGTTTGTTAAAATATACCAATTGGAGAGTCAATAGGCCAGAATGCAGTGGCTTGATCATAGCTCACTATAACCTTGAACCACCTGGGCTGCTGAAGCGATCCTCCTGCCTCAGCCTCCCAAGTAGCTGGGACTACTGGTGTGTGCCACCACACCTGGCTACTTTTTAAATTTATTTTGTAGAGACAGGGTCTTGCCATATCACCCACGCTGGTCTTGAAGTCCTGGCCTCAAGCAGTCCTCCTGCCTTGGCCTCTCAAAAGTGCTGGGATTACAGGCATGAGCCCCCACACCTGGCCTATTGTCCAATTTTTTAGATATATACCTAGGAGTGGAATTGCTGGGTTATATGGTAACCCAGCCATCTATGTTTAACCTTTTTGGGGAATGACCAAACTGTTTTCCATAGCAGCTGAACCATTTTACATTCTTACCAGCAACATTTGAGGATTCCAATTTCTCCACATCCTTGCCAACGCTTGTTATTGTCTTTTGTTTTTTTTTTTGATTATAGCCATCCAGGTGGGTGTCAAGTGATGTCATATTGTAGTTTAAATTTGCATTTCTTGGCCAGGCTTGGTGGTTTATGCCTATAATCCTAGTGGTCTGGGAGGCTGAAGCGGGAGGATTGCTTGAGGTCAAGAGTTCGAGACCAACCTGAGCAAGAGCGAGAACTCTGTCTCTACTAAAAATAGAAAAAATTAGCCAGACGTGTACATGCACGTGCCTGTGGTCCCAGCTACTCAGGAGGCTGAGGCAGGAGGATCACTTGAAACCAGGAGTTTGACGTTGCTGTGAGCTAGGCTGATGCCACGGCTCTCTAGCCCAGACCAGACTCTGTTTTTCTTTTTGTTGTTGAGTTGTAAGATTTCTCAGTATACTCTGGCTTTGGACTTTTATCACAAATATAATGTGCAGATATTACTCCCATTTTGTTGGTGTCTTTTCACTTTCTGGATAATATCCTTTGATGCACAAATTCTTAAAATTTTCATGAAGTTCAATTTATCTACTTTTTCTTTTGTTGCTTGTGCTTTTGGTGTCATGTCTAAGAATCCATTGCTGAATGTTTTCTTCTAGGAGTTTTATGGGTTTAGCTATTATAGTCAGGTAGTTGATAACATTTTGAGTTAATTTTCGTATATGGTATGAGGAAGGGGTTCAACTTCATTCTTTTGTATGTGGATATAGCTCTGATTTTTAAACTAATGAATTAATAGTTTTATAGTTGTAAATTTTCTATAAATGTGTTACATTTTATAAAATATTAAATATAAGTATAAAATGAATGTAAATAAATAATAAAAATATATCAATTTATAAAATGTACAAAATTTTTTGTCTGTGAAATTAGATGTAATTGATTATCAGTTGAAGATTCAATGTTTAGAATATTGCATATGATATATTATTAGCTGGTGTTTATATAGAGCAAGTAGTAAGTTTTGCTTCAACTTATGAAAGTGTACAGGACATCTTCCACAAAGCTATTTTTGTTCTTGATTATAAAAATGCTTCATATTTGAAGAAAAAAGGGTTACTGTTAGTATATGGGTTATCTTTGGAATTAATTTCAAAACAGCAGTGAGTAGGTCTCAAAGTTATTTTATCTTAAATTTGTTTTTAAAAATGTATTTTTATTGATGTATATCAGATGTACATATTTTTGGGGTACATGTCATAATTTGATACATTTATATAATCAAATTAGGGGATTGGGGTATCCATCGCCTTCAGTATTTATCTTTTCTTTACACTAGGAACAATCAAATTATTCCCTTCTAGCTATAAATGTACAGTCGATTAATGTTAACTATACTGATCTATCAATCCCTCACTCTCAACCAGAATTTTTTAAATTTAGAGGTAATTGCCTTTATTTTTATTTTTAGTGGCTTTGGAGAAATAAATACTTTTCCTAGAATATGACCTTGGTGTCAATGAAAATGGAAAAAATATGTATTAATTCTGTAAAAATACCAGAATTCAAGACATTGGAAGTGTTGCACATTTAAATGTAAAGCAGAAGATATTTTTTTTTTCAGTTAGTTTCTGGACAATTTAACTCTTTGATCAGGTGCAAAGGACTTGATAAACACTGAACATTTACTATGTATCATGCACTGGTGTAAGTTCTTTTATATGTAATAACTCATTTAAGTTGATTATGGATGGACATCCATGATTATGGATGGACATTAAGTTGATTATGGGTGTAATAACTCATTGAAGTTGATTATAGATGTTTAAAGGTTGATTTTCCTCTCTTTGTTAGCGTAATTCAAAAATAATGGTCCCTACCATTAGGAAAAATAACAAAATTTACAAATTTAAGATATGACATGGGTTTTGAAACAATCTGGGGAACAGGTCTCAAACTTGTCTGTTATTTTATTAATTGATTTTCCCTAGTGTCTATTAGGCATTTAAAATGACTAATTCAAAATGTTAACACATGTTGAGCAAACGTTGATATACTTTGCTTTCAAGAAACAAAAATGAGAACATTATATTTGTAGAACTATTTCAGGTTGAGTTAAGCATTGCCCATCACAAAAGAAATATAGTTCCTGCCTTAATGGCCCTACTTTTTCTAGATGGATCTTCTGGAATTTACTGTTGTTGAGGTAGACAGATTGATAGTTTGCTCCCACTAATCTGCCTTATACAGCTTATACACTTTAGACTATAATTATTTGTTATTATTGACTTTGTTTTATTGGTTCACAAGACTATATTCTTATACTCATTGAACATTTGAGGGTCCAACTGATATATATGCCTTTGCATTTGATGGGCACTGGGAACAGTACTGAGAGTGTACCTGGCCTGCTAGTTAGCTAGCTGTTTAGTTTAAATATTTGAGGAACTAATTAATAGAAAGAGCTTCTTGGCTAGTTGTTACATTTTATTCTACTTAAAATGTCATAATGATGGATGCTTGATAAATATTTCCTAGAAGAAATGGCTGCTTCTTTAATGAATTATACTTTTTAAAACAAACTCTTTGGTAGAAAAGTACAAACTCAGTTGTGGATATGAAGAATGAGATAATGAAAATAAACCAGTGTTAAACTTTAAGAACCCAAACCAAAATATGTAAGAAAAATTAAATAAAGCAAATAACTTTTACAAAAGTAGAAATTAATAAATTGGAAAGCGCAAAAACAACAGAATTTTGAAACCCAAATTTCTCTATAGTGATTCTTTGAAAGGACTTTTATAAAATTGAGATAAACATTTAGCATTTCTAATCAAGAGAAAGAGGTAGAAAAGCAAAATAAGAAATGAGAAAGATAGAACAATAGGTACAGTGGAAAATGTGAAAAAGATGTTACTTTGTACTAATAAATGAGAAAATTTGATGGCTTGGATAGTTTGAAGATCATTTAAATTATGATTGCATTCCTTCATGTTCATTGTTCATTATAAGTAATCCTTTATTGATCACATGTAACAGTGTTCCTCAGACTTTTTGATCTGAATCCTTTTATAATCTTGAAAGTTGTGGAGGACTCCCAAGAGCTTTTACTTATGAATGTTATATCTGTTAATATTTATCATATTGAAAATTAAAATTGTGAAAATTTGAAAATATTTGTTTACTACATGTTAACACAAATAACATATTTTTATGAACTGTATTTCCCAAAACAAAAAAATTTTTTGAGACGAGTAGCATCGTTTTACATTTTTGCAATCTTTTTAATGTTTGCTTAAGAGAAGAAAACTGAGTTCTCATATCCCTTTCTGGGGTGAATCTGTCCTTATAAGTTGTTTAGGCTGAAATATATGAAGATCATCTGGCATCTATAGATATGTAGTTGGAAAAAGAAGAAACATTTTAATAGCCTTTTCAGGTAATTATAGACATTCTTCTTCGACCTACATATGTAAATATATATTTCACTCCTTCGAATCATGTTGAAGTAAAGACATGCCTTATTTAGTGCAGGACCTGCATTTCCGGAAATCAGTATTAATTGAATTTGCCCTTTTCTTTCATGAGGTAGAATTAGAGTAAAGGTCCCTATGGAGATGCATTCCTGGCTTTGTTTAGTGGCAGTTTGTTCTTTCAATTCTCCAAAGGCCTGAATGCCCCTGGTGGCCGTGGTATGTTCCTTTACCATTCATGTACAGGCATACCTTGGAGATATTGCTGGTTTGGTTCCAGACCACGGCAATAAAGTGAATATCTCAATAAAGCAAATGTCATAATAAATTGAATGTCACCATAAAGTAGGTCACATGAATTTTTTGGATTCCCAGTGCATACAAAAGCTATGTTTACTCTATACTGTACTTTGTTAAGTGTTCAATAACATTATATCTAAAAAAAGTATACATGCCTTAATTAAAAAATACTGCTAAAAATTGCTAACAATCATCTGAGCCTTCAATGAGTCATAATCTTTTTCTTGGTGGAAGGTCTTATCTGGATGTTGATGGCTGCTGACTGATCAGGGTGGTGGTTGGTGAAGGTTGGAGTGGCTGTGGCAATCTCTTAAAATGAGACGACAATGAAGTTTATTGCATCAATTGACTTTTCCTTTCATGAAAGATTTCTCTGTAGCAAGCAGTGCTGTTTGATAGCATTTTACCCACAGTAGAACTTCTTTCAAAATTGGAGTCAGTTCTCTCAAAACCTGTTGCAGCTTTATCAACTAAGTTTATGTATTATTCTAAATCTTTTGTTGTCATATCAACAATATTCACAGCATCTTCACCAGGAGTAGCTTCCATTTCAAGAAATGACTTTCTTTGCTCACCTCTAAGAAGCAACACCTCATCTGTTCAAGTTTTATCATGAGATTGCAGCAATTCATCACATCTTCAGGCTCTACTTCTAGTTCTCTTGTTGTTACCATCAAACCTACAGTTAACTTCTTCCACTGAAGTGTTGAACACCTCACAGTTATCCATGATGGTTGGAATCAATTTTTTCCAAACTCCTGTTAAGGGTGACATTTTGACCTCCTCCCATGAATAACAAATGTTCTTAATGGGGTCTAGAATGGTGAATCCTTTGCAGAGGTTTTCAATTTATGTTGCCTAAAGCCATCAGAAGAATCATTATCTATGGCAGCAATAGCCTTACAAAATGTATTTCTTAAATCATAAGACTTAAAAGTTGAAATTACTCCTTGATTCATGGGCTAAAGGATGGACTTTGTGTTAGCAGACATGAAACAACATCTCCTTGTACATCTCTATCAATGAGCAGTAATATTTTGAAAGGAATCTTTTTTTTCTTCTGACCAGTTAGTCTCAACAGTGGGCTTAAAATATTTAGTAAAGCATGCTGTAAACAAATGTGCTGTCCTGCAGACTTTGTTCTGATTTTAGTGCATAGGCAGAATAGATTTAGCATAATTCTTAAGGGCCCTAGGATTTTTGGAGTGGTCAATGAGCATTGGTTTCAACTTAAAGTCACCAGCTACATTAGCCCCTAATAAGAAAGTAAGCTTGTCCTTTGAAGCTTTGAAGCTAGGCGTTGACTTCTCTACAGCTATGAAAGTTTTAGATGGCATCTTCCAATAGAAAACTGTTTCATCTACATTGAAAATCTGTTATTTAGTGTAGCCATCTTCAACAGTGATCTTAGATCTTTTGAATAACTGGCTGCACCTTTTCCATCTGCACTTGCTGTTTCACCTTGCACTTATAAGCTATGCAGATGACTTCTTTCCTTAAATTTCATGACCCAACCTCTGCTAGCTTCAAATTTTTCTTCTGTACCTCCTCATCTCTTTCCACCTTCGTAGAATTGAGGAGAGTTAAGGATTAGGATCTGGATTAGGCTTTGGTTTAAGGGAATGTTGTGGTTGATTTGATCTTCTATCTAGACTACTGAAACTTTCTCCACATCAGCAATAAGGCTATTTTGATTTCTTATTCAGGTGTTCACTGGAATAGCACTTTTACTTTCCTTCAAGAACTTTTCCTTTGCATTCACACTTGGCTAACTGGTGCATTTGGCCTTTGGCTTTGACTTGCCTTCCTTATGAAGCTTAATCATTTTTTGCTTTTGATTTAAAGTGATAGATGTGTGACTCTTCCTTTCACTTCAACACTTAGAGGTCATTGTAGAGTTTTTTTTTTTTTTTTTTTGTCTTAGACAACAGACATTTATTGTCGTACAGTTCTGAAAGCTAGAAGTCCAAAATCCCAGTGTCACCAGGGCCATGCTCCCTCCCTCTGCAGGCTCCAGGTAGCATCCTTCTTTTCCTCTTCTGCTTTTGTTGGCCCCAGGCGTTCCTTGGCCTGTGGCTGCAGAACTGTAATCTCTCATTGTAGAGTTTTTAATTGGCCTAAATTCAATATTGTGTCTCAGGGAATAGGGAGGTCTGGTGAACAGCCAGTTGGTGGAGCAGTCAGAACCCTCGCAACATTTATGGATTAAGTTCACTTTCTTATATGGGTGCAGTTAGTGATGCCCCAAAGCAATTATAATATTAACATCAAAGATCACTGATCACAGATCATCATAACAGATATGATGATAATGAAAATGTGAGATTACCAGAATGTGACAAAGAGAAATGAAGTGAGCACGTGCTGTTGGAAAAATGTCACCAACAGACTTGCTTGATGCGGGGTTGCCATAAACCTTCAACTTGAAAAAATGAAATATCTGTGAAGCCCAATATAGGGAATTGCAATAAAGCACATATGCCTGTAATCGTCAGTTCTCCCAGACTGCAGTATTATCAGTATTTTTGGAGCTGCTATCTGAAGTTAGTTAGTGGACTTTTCTTCCGATTTCTACCTGTGCTTTTACCTTGTTAACCAGATCCTTTAAGGGGCTTTGAGCCTCTATGATATTTTAACATCCAGCACTATCACATGCACATCCCTTATAGCTATTCTGGGTCAAAACTATTCAGCAGTGGCAGAAAGAATAGCTATAAAAGAGTTGAATCCACATTTTTCAGAAATAGTCCTGAGCTCATTTGGAGTATAATGTGTGTAACTCACTGGCTAGGAGTATGCAGCATAATTTGTTAAGCTGTTGCTCATTGTCTGAGAACTTATGATATTCTTCTGAGTTTGCCTTTGTAAGACAGTTGTTTTTTCCTTTTCTGTTTCCACCACAGTATATAAACCTTTATGCACAAAGTTGGTGTTATTCACTTTGTATCCACCATGGAGGGAAGGATATTGGTTTTGGATGAGTTGAGCTTGAGGTAACTTGTGAGATATCAAAGAGTAATTGTGCAATAGACAGTGTCTAATAGGAATTTAGGAGAGATTTTTGGGCTAGAGGTAGACAACTGGGGTGGTCATTATAGGTCATTGTAAAAATTGTAAGAATAAGATTGAAGGAGAAAATGTGGAATATGAAGAGGACCATGGTCAATTCTTACTAGTTATATGATTTTAAGCCAATTATTTGACTTCCCCATGCTTAGTGCCCTCATTTATGTAGTAAGAAAAATAATACCTACATCATAAGAGCCCTAATGTTATTTCCTTTCCACCTTCCTTTATACGTTTCCAACCTCTTTCTAGAAAATATATACAGTGTTGTTTCATAAAGGATTTAGATTTGGCTCAGGAGTTTCCTGGCAAGAGGATAGACAATAGATTTTATGGTCCTTGCTATCTGTGAGAAAGATACAAAGCCATTTTTTTTTTTTTTTAGAGTGTATGTTTTCTTGGCACAGCTCTACTAAATTATTAGCTGTTTCCTTTTCTCCTGCATATAAATATTTGTTTTTATATAGCTCAATTTTTCTGGGTCAAAATGGACTTAAATGTACTGTTTGACTTTATACCCTATATTATTTGCTTGTTAGTTGAAAATTGCTATGCTAAGTGGCAATAGCCAACAGAAGTTTGATTAGACATTAATTTTGAGTTAAAATGGGTAAACATGCTTTTTTAAATTTTTTTTTTTTTTTTTTTTGAGACAGAGTGTCACTCTCTTGCCTGGGGCGAGTGCCATGGCATCAGCCTAGCTCACAGCAACCTCAAACTCCTGGGCTTAAGCGATCCTACTGTCTCAGCCTCCCGAGTAGCTGGGATTACAGGCATGCGCCACCATGCCCGGCTCATTTTTTCTATATATATTTTTAGCCGTCCAATTAATTTCTTTCTATTTTTGGTAGAGACAGGGTCTCGCTCTTGCTCAGGCTGGTCTCGAACTCCTGAGCTCAAACAATCCGCCCGCCTCAGCCTCCCAGAGTGCTAGGATTACAGGCGTGAGCCACCGCGCCCGGCCTGCTTTTTTAAATTTTGAGAAAGTTTTTTCTCACTAAAGTGTACTGTTTCTTTATAATGTTTTAACAGCTGCACCCATTCCATTACTTCTCTTTTTATGGATGAATTCTTTGCTTCATATTCCAAAGTACTTTGTTGCAGTAGTTTATAAATATTTTTCCTCAGGATTTGGAGTACATAGATTCCGAATTCCCTTTTAGGTACAAAGTGACTCATACCAGCTTAACCTAAAGGTATGAAAGGACTGATTGGGAAATTTAGCAGTAAATGTTTTAGGGTTTAAGTTGAGAACGTCATGTAGGTAAGTATATTGCATTCTTATTTTAGCTGCTGAGATAAATGAGGAATGATTATGGTTGAAAAAGTTAACTGGATCCTGTGCCTAATTGGCTTGAAATTCATAAATGCAAATAGATAATTCTGTACTTTTATTAAGATTGCATATTGCTTGTATCAAGTTATTAAATTTAGAGTTTTGAAATCATAAATTATTTTTTATTACAAATAGCTGCGGTTTAAGAAAATATCAATCCTTTTAAAGATGAAGGTTGGTTACCTTCTGGGGACTAAAAGAATACTTTTCTTTTACCCCATTTTAATTCCCACTTGAAATCTGATATCATTGACTTATGCTGGAAGTTGGGAAAGGAGAGACAAATAAAAAAATATCTAACACATTGTTCATCTTCTGTGCATAAGTTTAATCTAGTCGAAAACGTAACCATCACATATAATATACTTCACCGGTTGGGAAAGTGTATTCTGACTTCCAAGTAGCCAACTTGTAAGCAATCTTTTGGAACAAAGTCTTTTTGTAAATTGGCTACCTTTTCTAAAATGAAACAGGTGTCATTTTTTCATTTGTTTTCCATGAGTCCTTAAACACATTTCATTATTGAGCATTGATAATATTTTATTAATTTAATTAGCTAGTCATCATTTAGATCATTTCTATCTCTAAAATTTCTGATTCAGTTAGGGTAAAGATTTTATCAAATGGTTTAGTTGAATTAAGATTCCTAAAGTTTTGATGTTCAAAGATAAGGCTTTTCAATCAGTATTCACTTGTATCGAAAAGTTAGGCAGCAAATTTTTGGAGAAAAAATTCTTTTTAGTAATATTCAATTTCTACCCTATAGAATTTAGTATACCTGGTTTAAGAAATAATTTATTTTTGGAATAAAATTTTTCTTAAACAGACATTATCACTTTTTTTTTTAAAGACCATAGGCTTTTCTTTTGAATTGTTTCAGAAACCAAGGAGCTCAAGAAGAATGGAAAGTAATGATAAAACTAGTTTACTTCACAGAAAGTCTTAAATATAGAGTTTGTGACAAATTATCTTTTTCTAAGTCAATATATTTTAATAATTGTTGCAATTTTGCATGGAAATATGGCTTCTCTTTAAAAAGTAAAGCAAACAAGTCAATTAAAAATCTTGACAAGGAAATTTAAGTAGCTAAACATTCTTGACAAAAGAAAAAAATCTGCTAAAAATAAGTAATTCAGAGAGAAAAGAGAATGGGGATACCATTCTGGTTTTTAAAAACAAAAGAAAAACCATAAAAATGTTTTGGGGAATGGGTAATGACTGAAGATTTGAGCTTTTTCAGCAAATTTTTCTGTGTTCTGTAGACTATAAGATTTTGTTTGAAAAAAGCACTCTTGGAGGCAAAACATTGCCCACATACTGCTGTTTTGGTTGCTCTGTTGCCAGATAAAATGAACTGCTAATTATCAACTTGTTCTGTTCTTTTTTTACATGACTAGTTTGCTTGTATATATTTTGTAAATATGTAGAAGAAGATGTGGTCACATAAACACTAGACTCAACAGTAGTGTGTTACCTGTGGGAAGTGAGATACAGAACAAAATGAAGTAAAACTTTCAGTTTTTTCTCTATATAATTCTATGTTGTTTGAGCTTTTAAAAAAGTATTCTTTTAGCAGTTAAAATCAGAAAGGGAAAATGTTATATAGGAAAATAAACTGTAAAAATTCTTTAATACTGTTTAAATTCTTATGATTTAAGGCAGATTTTAAAGAAGTGGAGACATTCAGCTGATTTTGGAAACAATATGTCAAATATGCAATATGACTTTTAGAAATCTTGGTGTTCTTAATTACCTTGTTAACTGAATTATTGACTGAGTCTAGTATCCAAGACCTTGAGATATAGAATATTATGTATGGCTCTATAATTTTGAATATTTTGGATACCTCCTTGCTTATAAACGTCTTTAGTCAGTATGGTTATAAAGTGTGTCTGTTTCGATTTCTGTAGTTGGATTTAATTTTCTCTAAACCACAAAAAATAGTGGGAATGCACCACTGCCAAACTTCTTAAACCCAAAGTGGTTTTTCTGGGGTTTCAATGATCTTGGTAATAACACTGTGATTTTTAGGATTTTTTTCTCTACTATTTTTTTAAGACTATTATGACAGAAATATGCAAAGGCGAATATTAATATTTTATTTGCAACCCTAAAAATTGTTATTTCCCTTTATCACTCTTTTCATTTAGGTTATTTCAGAAGTCAAACACACACTTGGAAGAAATCAACTTTTCCCTATTCATTAGAATTTTCTTTTTTCCTTTGCCTTATTATTATTTTTTAATTTTGTAAAGTTTATTTATTGAGTACTTATTGTCGGGCACTGAGGATAGAGAACACGGTAGGTCAAATTCTGCCCTCGCAAAATATATTGTACATCCTAGTGGGGGAGGGGACAGAAACTCAATACAAAGAATAAGTAAGTTCAGATATTACTAAAAAAAGGAGTGACTAGGACTGTGTGTCACTGATACATATGGAGTTGGGCAAAATTACAACTGGAGGACTACAAATGTTTGAATATTTATCAAAATATTTGAATATTTAAAAGTTATAAATCAAGCTACATCCTAGCCCAGCCTGACTTCCCATCCTGCATCTTGAGCTCCCAACAGCCTACACCCTTAAGACCCAGAGGATAAAGGAACTGCTCTCTTGTCCTGTCCAGCCTTTTCACCTAACAGTCTGAGTGGTGGCCTGGATCTGTTGGGGCAGGGCAGTGATGATGGGTGGTGCCTGGTTCCATCTAAAACAATGTATAAACTGATCCTGCCAAGTCCCCAGAAATCTGGTTACGGAGAGGTCCACCTCTCCAGTTCCTTGTCTTTTCAACTCAAGACTTCTGAGAAGTTCTATGCTCATCTCAAACTTGTACTACCCAGAAGAGAGGAGAGGGTATGTAGGTGTCTGGGAAACTTGGCTTGCCTGGGCAGTCACTTTGGGTTGATTTGGGGTAGTTAACTTTAACTGAATAAAGCTTTTATAAGCTGCTACTCTTTCTAAGATTTCTCATGGTAGAAGCTGTGTTGATTTTTCCTTCTCTACACATACTGGACACTCTTAAGTTCTTTATCCTCTGGCCTATGGGGCCTTGTTTAGCTAGTACCTCTCTCTTATAATTCTCATTTGCTCACATGGTTAATGAACCTTCAAAAAACTTCCTTACAAGGCTGAAAGGAACAAAAAGAGTCTGTTTTATTGCTTGGGGTGCAGGGCTCTCTAAAGTACAGGCCCTTGGTAGAGGCTTCTCTTGCCTAGGTCTAAGGATGATATTGGATTAGGGATGGAGGTAACCGTAGAGTAGTCTTTTACATGCTGTTTGATTTCTCCCTATCCTGCTATTCTGAATCTTCCTAATCCCCTACTCAATTTATTTTAATTTATAAATTTAATTTATAAAACTAAACTGGTATCCCTTAGGATATCATGTCTGAAAAGTAAGCTCAAATGAAAATGAACATTTTCCAAAAGAGTTTTTGGTAAGATTTTAAGTAGCAATGACTAGTTTTCATGTCTCATTTCCCCTCCCCAAAAGGGGCAAACTGTTCAGACTTGCTGCAGATTTGAACTCTAGCTTAAATGTTATGTTTTGTTTCTCTCCTTACAGGTGTGAAAGTTGTGTGGATTTACTGTTTGTGAGAGGAGCTGGGAACTGTCCTGAGTGTGGCACTCCACTTAGAAAGAGCAACTTCAGGGTACAACTCTTTGAAGATCCCACTGTTGACAAGGAGGTTGAGATTCGGAAAAAAGTGCTAAAGATGTAAGTATTATTGCTTGAATGATTCAGTCAACAAAGAGTACTTTAGCAATTATTTCAATAATTGATACCATTATTTTCTGATATAAATATGGACAGAATGGCAAGTAAATAACTATAATTCATCTAAGTATTTGTTTAACAAAAATTTAAGTTCTTAGAGAACCAAGTAATATTATTAATGTGACCTTTGTTAAAGAAGAGTCTTCTAATTGATGACTTTACAATTTATTCATTTCCTATTCTTTAATTTATTTAATAAACATGAATTGAGTACCTACTGTGTGTAAACACTGTGTTATGTATGTTAAACAGTAGGTGTGAAACGATGAATAAAACAGCTATGAACCCTGTCCTCATGAGATTTATAGTATAGTAGCATAGCATAGCAAAAAGATAGACAGCAAAACAGGCAAATAAAACAAATATGTTTTTATAAATTGAGGAAAGTGTTATGAAGTCAGTGGCTGAATGTTGGTAGGGTCATTGATGTCAGGTAAGGGCTAAGGAGGTAATATTAAGTTGAGGTTTGAAGGCTATTTAGAGAAAATCATGTGTTAGCTACAATTTATTTTGTTATACATATATATGCGTACATATATACCCACACATACATATGTGGGTATACTCTGTGTGTGTGTGTGTGTGTGTGTGTGTGTGTATAGTTTTATGTATATAGACCTATAAATATATTTTAATCTGTCTTCATTTATAATTTAGGTTTTACTTTTTACTCTTTGTTAGTAGTTTTGGGTTGCATTTTATCTGTTGTTTTTGTTATAAAGCATCCTATTACTTTTGAAATTAAAATAATATATTTATTTAATTTCTTCTTACTTTTGGTGGTATACATTTCAACCCAGGTCACCAATGTTTCTAGGTACCTAACCAATGATACTTTATTAATGCTTCTAGCTGTTCTCTTTTGTTTTTCTTTTTTTTTTTTTCTTTCAGCATCTTATGGGGGTACAGATGTTTAGGTTATGTATGTTGCCCTTGCCTCCCCACTCCCCGCCAAGTCCGAGTTTCAAGCATGTCCATCCCTCAGATGGTGCGCATTGCACTCTTTGTGTAGGCAAATACCCGTCCCCTCCTCCCCCCTCTCCCCTGCCTGACATCCAATAGATGTTATTCTTGTATGTACACTTATGTGTTGATTAGTTAACACCAATTTGATGGTGAGTACATGTGGTGCTTGTTTTTCCATTCTTGGGATACTTCACTTAGTAGAATGCGTTCCAACTCTATCCAGGAGTATACAAGAGGTGCTATATCACCACTGTTTCTTAAAGCCGAAGAGTACTCCATGGTATACATATACCACATTTTATTAATCCACTCATGTATTGATGGACACTTGGGTTGTTTCCACATCTTTGCAATTGTGAATTGTGCTGCTGTAAACATTTGGGTGCAGGTGTCTTTCTTATAGAGTATCATTTGTTCTTTTGGGTAGATGCCCAGTAATGGGATTGCTGGATTGGATGGTACTTCTACTTGTATCTCTTTAAGGTATCTCCATATTGCTTTCCACAGAGGTTGCACTAGTTTGCAGCCCCACCAGCAGTGTATGAGTGTTCCTATCTCTCTGCATCCACGCCAACATTTATTGTTTTGGGACTTTTTGATAAAGGCCAATCTCACTGGAGATAAGCAATATCTCATTGTGGTTTTGATTTGCATTTCCCTGATGATTAGAGATGTTGGGCATTTTTTCATATGTTTTTTGGCCATTATTCTGTCTTCTTTTGAAAAGTTTCTGTTCATGTCCTTTTCCCACTTTTTGATAGGGTCGTTTGATTTTTTCTCGTTAGTTTTCTTGAGTTCTAAGTAGATTCTAGTTATCAGCCCTTTATCGGATTTGTAGCATGCAAAAATTTTCTCCCATTCTGTAGGTTGTCTGTTTTCTAGCTGCTCTCTTATTATTCGGATTACTTCTGGGATATAGTCTCTTAGATCCTGATCTTTTGTTGTTAATTCCTTACAGTTTTCCAGTTCTTCACAGGTACATTACAATATTTACCAATTTTCCTGATCTAACATTCCTTAGACTATAACTGTCATGAAGAATGGAGGAGTCTCTTTTAAGTTAATTTTTTTCTGGAAATTAATGAATATATTTATTAGAAGTAAACGATATCATAATTTCCAATGATATACCTTGTTTAAGCTCATTTCCCAATCTTTCCCTTCAGTCTTACACAGATTTTGCATATTATATCATTCTCTCCTGATTCTACTCCTTCTCTGCAGTTGTAAGAATTTAAGAATAGCATTTTTGGTCTAATTACAAACGTGGTGTCAAGAAAACTGTGTTTTATACTGTAAGCAGGTCCTTTCTATATATCATGTATAAATTAGATAAAAACAAACAAACCAGTTAGATAATATTGAAAGGAATGATATGTAATATGTTGATTTTTTTTCTTCTCTTAAAGATACAATAAAAGGGAAGAAGACTTCCCTAGTCTAAGGGAATATAATGATTTCCTGGAAGAAGTGGAAGAAATTGGTATGTTTTTAATTTGATGTGCTAGCTTATAAGAATTTGTGCTTTTATCTTTTAGATGAGTAGAAGAACAACTCACATAAAAATCTTTAACAGGCTTTGTTGTGATAGCTGATGTTTACCTAAATAATTTCTTTTGCACTTGGATCATGTTTGTCAATTTGAAGACATACTTAAGTAAAGGACATACTTAAGTGATATTTTATCTTAGGAAAAATGATTAATGGAGGTAGTAATACTTTATAGCTGGGAAGGAAGGTCTGTGTTGATAATGTGTTAAGGTAGTTTAAACTAAAGGAAAGTGTATCTTGATTTTTTAAAGGTAGGATTTTTGTTAACTTTATTCATGGTAATTAAAGTCATATGTTGTTTATCATCATTTATGCTTCTGTGGATACAACAGTTTGAAAATATTTTGAAGCAGTTGAATGTTGAAGTAGCATTCTGTTTGTTCAGTGTTATTCTAGAAAAGGAAGTTAGAGTAATCTTATTGCCTTTTCCTTCTGATGTGATTAGTCAAAAGGATGCTTTAGTCAAAATAAAAGTATTATTTCTGTTTTCTTAAATAAAATTTCAGAGATGTTAAAAAGTCTATAAAAGTGGAATTGGAGTGTTCCTAATGCAAAGAAATGATAAATGCCTAAGGTGACACATATTCCAATTACTCTGATTTGATTAATTCACACCATATGCCTGTATCAAAGCATCACATGTACCCTATAAAGATATACAACTATTATGTACCCATAATAATCTGAAACAATTATAAATCAATTAAAATTAAAAAAGGAAAAATGTCTGAAAGTTGTTATTAATGCTATTTTTTAAAGTAGCGGTAATTATTACTAAGTGCAGGTTTGGAAATGACACAAAGGTCATAGGCTGTGAAATTAGAATGAGATATTGAGTCATCTTTTTTATTCTCTCAAACTTGATAGCCAACTATACTCAATATTATTAAAAATTATTCCTTAGAAGGTTTATATATGATAAATTTTTAGAAAATTCAAATTCCTGAAGAATGAATATTCTAATTTAAAATACTTCTTTACTGAGAAAATTCAGAAAATCTTTGTTTCAAAGAAAAGTTTCAATCTTTGAAACTTTTCTAAAATGTCTAAGTTCATTTGTTATGCCATAGCAAGAGTATGTGTAGAACATATATATTGTAGGTCTTTTCTGGGATCGTTTAGTGCCTTAGAGTCACTGCTTTTTCATTCTAATTGTACTTATTGCACTTTGTATGTAATCTAAGTAACCATGAGTAGCTATGGATTTTAGTTGAAAAGATGGTAGAATTGGGAGTGCCAAGGCAAAGTGGAAAAATTAGGATATAGACTGAGAAGAGAAACCAGACAGAAATCTGCAAGAACTGGGCAAATATGCAGATATGTCAAAATCTGGCTATACATAGACACAGTTGGATAGCAATCAGGAAGAAAACCAGCTTATGTATATATTCTAGAGGCAATGTGATTAGTCAAAAGTCTCATCAGGCAATCAATGGAAAGGAGATTATAGATGTTGCAGAACAAGTTAGTTTGAAGGTATGGACAACCCGGGGCCATAGGTAAAACTAGTTTCATGTCCAGAAGTGGGAACTAGTATCAATAAGCAAGACTGAGTCTGGATATTAGAGCTATACAATATGTAATACTTTTTTTCTTTTTAACCAAGTAAAGAAACCATGGCTCAGAGCATTTAGTTTGAAACTGATTCTGCCATTAAGTATACTCATGAAGGACTGTCTTCAGTTGCAGTGTGTGGAAACTCTTAACAAGCCTCCACTTAATTGTCTCATTGCAGTAACTTGACATCCATTCTGTAAAATGTATTGACTGATGTCTAAGACATGGTGAATGCTGTCCATTAGAAGCTGCCCTCAAGTGTACGTCTGTACTTCTCTCACCAGTTTAGTTATACACCAAGAGTTATAGGCATTGGTAACCAGACCTTCTTAGGCCAGTCATGCTTGTTTTTGTAGTTATGTAATTTAATTAAATAGTATATAAGGGTGGGGAAAATTGCAAAACTCCAGGATTCTGTTTCTCAAGTTTTTGACTCACTTTTTAAAAAACGGAAACTGAACAATATAGATGGCATTTCTGACCTATAGAAGCAGAACTCCAATTAAAGACTAAAATTTGGCTGTATGTCATTAAGTTAGAGAATGTGTACCTTATACGTTTTAATTATTTAAGGAGAGAGAGAGAGAGAGATTGATTCCTTCCTTTAACAGACTTTTCTAAGTAATCAACTACAAATCCAGATCATGTTGATTAAAGAGTTGTTTTACTGTATTTGAAGATATTGATTTTTGGGAACTAGCCTCATGGATTTTATAGTTTATTTTTTAAACTTAAGTTCAATTCAGCAAATACTTATTAATTGTTGTATGTGAACTGCTTTACTGCTAGGGTATATGATATTTGCTCTCAATAAGCTCGGACTATAAAGGGGGAGATAATTATGTCACCTAATAACTATAATATAATGTAGTAAATCTTACAGGCATTTATAAAATGCTCTGGGAATTTTGGTAAGAAAACAGTTAATTCAGCATTGGGGAATGGAGGTATAGTTTGGTGAAGTTCAGAGAAGAGACGACGTGTGAATTTGATCTTAAAAGATGAATAGGAATTTAGCAGGTAGAAAGGGAATGGAAGAACATTTATAGCAAAAGAAAAAGGCACAGAGGTGCAAAGATGTTGAGCGTGTTGGAGAATGAGCAAGTAGTCTGTTATAGGTAGATAAAACATGGGGAACTTGAAAATACAGAGGTTTGAAAAACAAGCTGGACCTGGCTTAAGAAGGTCTTAGTACCACTGATAACAATAGCAAAAATAGACAAATGGGATTGTATGAAACTAAAAACTCACTGTATAGCAAAGGAAACAATTAAGAGAGTAGACAACCCACAGAGTGGGAGAAAATATTTGCAAACTATACATCTGATAAGGAGTTAATCTATAAAGTATATGAGGAGCTCAGTTCAATACCAAGAAAACAAATAATCTGATTAAAAAATAGGCAAAGGACCTGAATAGACATTTCTCAAAAGAAGACATATGAATGGCCACCAGATATATGAAAAAGTGTTC
>RJWJ010022584.1:0-26670 GCA_004363605.1 Indri indri | reverse complement strand
TGTTTAAAGAAAAGAAGATCTCAGTGGTAGCCAAGGCTACATATTCTGTTCTGTAACCAAAAGAATCTTATACAGATTTCCATTGGAACTCAGTCCTAATATGGTGCTCATTGAATCTGAAACATCTGAATTCTCATATCTGATTCACGACTTAGTTACAAAAGCCCAGAAGTTTAGTGAAGTATCAAAATTATGTTCCTCTATGGTTTTAATTTAAGTGTACTTAGTTCAGTGTCTCCTTGGAGAAAGCACTGGATACACAAAATGGGTATACGGGCCTTTATCCTGCACTGCCATAATTATTACATGTTATATAACTGCTTCAAGACTAAAGTAGAGACATGAACCAGATATACAGACTAAATGAATTTGAATATTTCTCTGAATAATATTTGTTTTCTTATCTTTTTTCCTGGAAATATGCATAAGTTGACTTCTCAGTTAAGTGACATTGTTTTATTTTAATATTTTTTAAAAACCACTTTGTTTACCATATTTAATCTCCTAACAATTTGTACAATTCTTCATTACCATCGTCATTACTAAATGCTTTTTATGTTATTGGATAGTCCTGGTCAGTGATAAGAGCGATACTCACAAAACCAAAATGGAGAATACAGGCATGCATTCTTTATTTATTTCATTATTCAGAGTTCTTTTCACCTATTAAAGGCACTATGGTGAGCAATTTTAAATGCCTAATTTAAATGTGCACGGTTAATATTGGGGGTATAGAGAGTGTTTGGAATTGCTACACAGATAGGGAAAGCATTAACCTTTAAAAGCTTTCATTTATGTATCTTCTATAATGGGTACTCTCCACGTGAATCACGTAAAATATATTCTATTGCCCTGTTCATGCTGTTTCCCAGAACTTGGATAGAATTGTAAATTTATCTTTGACTGAGATATAAAGGCTAAATTATTTTAAATAAAGCCTTAAAACCTGAATAGTGAAAACAGGCAGAAATGATTATGAGTGAGGACTTGGAATGAAATATACTTCAATCAGTAGGCAAAATTATATCTTTATAATAATCATCTGAACAATGTATACATAACATTGTCATTTTCCTTATTTTCACACAGGTATTCTCAACCCATCTTTCTGCCTATTCTTAATACTATCTGTCCCACATGCACCGGGAAATCTAAGGTGGGGGAGTTAGGACCAGGTTTAAATTGAAGGGTGAGGTAGAATTTAGCATCAAATGTTTAGCAGACAAATCATGTAACCACAAGTTAAACACCACACTTGCTCACGGCTGTTAGACCATCAAATATTCAAAACAAAGTATCTGCTCACTTAATGAGAATTCATTTTATATCATGAAAGATCTCAATCTCAGTTATAGGTTATCTCTTTTATTGATTTTTAAATCTTATTTTAAATCAATTTTACCAAGGCTTATTTTATATACCGTCACGTGCCACAGAATGATGTTTCAGTCAATAATGTACTGCATATTCAGAAGCAGTGCCATAAGATTATACCATATTTTTACTGTACATTTTCTATGTTTAGGTATGTTTAGATACACAAATATTTACCACTGTGCTTCAATTGCCTGCAGTATTCAGTGCAGTAACATGCTGTAGGATTGTAGCTTAGGCTACACCATACAGACTAGGTGCGCAGTAAGCTAGACCATCTGGGTTTGTTAAGTACACTGTGTGATGTTCACACAACAATGAAATTGCCTAACAAGGCATTTCTCATAACATATCCTGGTCATTAACCAATGCATGACTGTACAATAAATGCAACTATTTTAAGTGTACAGTTTAATGAGTTTTGACATCTGTATGCACTTATGTATACACCACCTTAATCATGACATAAAATATATCCATCACCCCCAAATGTTCTCTTGTACCTCTTTGTAGTCCCCAATCCCTGCCCTAGGCAATCACTGATCTGTCCTCTCACTGTAGATTTATTTAGCCTCCTCTACAATTTCATATAAAGTCAGACACTCTTTTGCATCTTTTTTCTCCTTAAAGTAATTTCCACATTGTTATGTGTATCAGTAATTTGTTCCTTTTAACCGAGCAGTTTTCCATTGTATGCATAAACTACCATTTGTTTATTCATTCACTTGTTGATAAACATTTGGTTGTTTCCAGCTTTTGGCAATTATGAAATAAGCTGCTATGAATATTCATATACACATGTTCATCAGGGTGTATGTTTTAGTTTACCTTGGGTAAATACTAGGAGGGAAATTGCTGGGTCATATGGTATATGTTTAATTGGAAAAAAAAAAATGGGCTAATTGTTTTCCAAACTGGTTGTGCTGTTTTATATTTCCACCAGTAATATGAGGGCATTCTAGTTCCTCCATATCCTCATCAACTTTTGGTCCTGTCAGACTTCTTAATTTTAGCCATTCTGATGGTGTATAGTGAGATATCATTGTAGTTTTAATTTGAATTTCCCTGATGGTTACAAGTGTGGAACATCCTTTATGTCTTTATTGGCCATTTTGTATCTTCTTTTGTGAAGTGTTTGTCTTTCTATATACATTTTTTGACAGATTTATGTATATCTCATATTTTTTAAATAGTTAATAGCCTGAATTTTCTTTCTCTTAACATAAGGTTTCCTCTAGAGAGCATATGTTTTTAATTTTGCCTGTCTAATTTATATATTTTTGTCTTTTGTGGCTTGTGCTTTTTGTGTTATAAGAAATCTTTGGCTGTGCCATGGACAAAAATGATATTTCCTGTGTTTGCTCCCAAAAGTTGTATAGTTTTTGCTCTTGCACATATGTCTATGCTTAATTTTGAATTAATTTTTGTGAATGATGTGGAGTAAGAGTCAATGGAAAAGTTTTGGCCATTCTTTTCACAAAGTATTTTTCTCTGTCTCTGTCTCTTTCCTCTCCTTCTGATACTCCAATTATATATTTGTTATACTGCTCGATATTATTCCACAGGTCACAGACACTCCATTCAGTTTTGGTTTTTGTAGTTTTCTCTTCTCTAAACATCAGTTTGGATAGTTTCTACTGGTATGTTTTTATATACACAATTCTTTTCTTCTGCAGTGTCTAGTCTGTTGTAAGTCCAACAGTGATATTTTTAATCTTAGATATTGCATATTTTAGTTCTATCGATTCCATTTCTTTTCTTTCATATCTTCTGTTTCTGTTCTTATTATGCTCATATTTTCTGTTAAATCCTTGACCTTGTTTTTGATATTTAAAGAAGCTGTTTTGAAGTTCTTTTTTCCTAATTCATCATCTTATTGATAAAAATATTCTTTCATTGATAAACTTCCTCCTGGTTATGGGTCACAAGTTGATGCTCCTTTTGCACATCTAGCAATTGGTTGCTGGATGCTAGACATAGCTTATGTTTCATTGTGGAACACTTCAATTTCTTTCCTTCCTTTAAAGAGTGTTGAAGTTTGTTTTGGCAAGCAGATAAATGACTCGTAACTTTGCATAATATTTTTGACACTTGTTTCGTAATATTGTTAATGTGAGCATAGAGCAGTCTTTCTGTAGGGCTGGTTTAGCTTTACTAAGACATGACCTCCTGTAATCTCTACTGAATGCTCTAAGTGTTCAATGATGACTCCTTCCCACCACTGTTTCACATTTTTTTTTTTTTTTTTTTTTTGAGACAGGGTCTCACTATATCACACAAGCTGATCTCAAATTCCTCATCTCAAGCAATCTTCCCACCTCAGCCTTCTGAGTAGCTGGGGTTATAGGAGCACACCACAGTACCCAGCAATAACTCTTTTTTTTTTTTTTTTTCCCCTGCCTGATTAGAACTCAAACACTCCCAGTGCTATGAGAGTTCTGGGAACTTTTCAGCTAATATCTCCCTGACAATTCTTTTCCTGTCCACATGGAATTTTACCCTAAGCATGCCCAGATTAGTATTTAGCTAATCACTCATGGGAACCCCTTGAAAATTTCTGGAATTCTTTCTTTGCATAAATCATCCTCCCAACTCTGCCCTGCAAATTGCAGCCTCAGCCTCTCCAGCCTCAGCCTCCCCAAATTTCATTCTCCTTTTCATCAACTTAGATCATCCTACTCTATTTTAGGTTCTCTCCCTGAACCTCCAAATGGAAAGCTTGGCAATTTTGTGACCTGCCTTCTTAGCCATCATTCTGTCAGAGATCATAATTCTGAGCTGTCTATTGTCCCAATTCCTGAAAACAATTGCATAATATATGTTGTCCAGGTTTTTTTTGCTGTTTTTAGTCAGAGGGAAAGTTCTGTACTGGATTCTCCTACATAGCAGGAGGAAGTCTCACCTTTATAGTTTTATGGTCATCGATACTTACTTTCACTTAATAAAGGTGGATGCTTAATAAACGCTTCTAATTTTTGTAGCTTCTTTATTTTGCAACTCTTTTTTTTAAAAGATGGGGATCTTGCTATGTTGCTGAGGCTTGTCTCGAACTCCTGGGCTGAAGTCATCCTCCT
This sequence comes from Indri indri, assembly GCA_004363605.1. NCBI lineage: Eukaryota > Metazoa > Chordata > Mammalia > Primates > Indriidae > Indri > Indri indri. The sequence continues at coordinate 22,222 of RJWJ010022584.1, read as the reverse complement.
GCCTCAGCCTCCTGGGTAGCTGGGATTACAGGAGCACGTCACTGTACCTAGCCTATTTTGCAACTTTACTTAATTAGGCATACATCAGAAAATGATGTTTCTGTCACCATGTGTTCCTTCCTTCTCAGTCTAGACCCCATGGCATCCCTCAGTTTTCCATGGTTCTCTCAGCTCTCCCAGGAGTATGCACTGGTTTAGTTTCATAGTAGAACTCCTCTGTTAGGAGATGATATTCTTTTAGAGATAAACATAGTCTTAACAAATTAGTGGAGAAAAAAAGCAAAATTATTTCCTGAATATAAAAGTACTTATAAAAATTTATATAACGTACAAATAAGTAAAGTGAAAACACTACTACGTGGGTTTAAAGTCAGGACATCTATTATGCTATTTCTAGACAACAAAAAAAGTGATTTTACATTTTTTATGAGTTACCTCAATCCAAATAGCTATGTAAAACTACCATGTCTGTGCTCCTGACTTGTTCTTCCCACCCTCAACCCATTCTCTGTCTACCTGGGTTCCCTATTGAATCTCAGAACCACACTTAAAGTTCTTCACTCTGCTGAACATTTCCAAGCCACCACAGTATCCCTCCTGTGTGTTCTCTAATTACTCTGGACTTTCCGCTATTATTACACCTGTCAAATCATGTAGCAAACCACTGTTTATTCACCTGGCTCCACAATGGGACTGCAAACACTTAAGAGAAGGATTACATTGTATCGTTTATTGCACCCCTAAAACATAACACAGTAATTATCATGGGCATAGATTAAAAATAAATTCTCATTTGAGTCAACAGCATTAATATCTTTCTCACACATAGTTTGCCTATTTCATAGCCACAGATGATGGGTAGAAGGAATAGAAAATTATTATTTTTTCCTTGTATGCAACTTATATATGAGTTAGTTACTGTATTAGCATGTGAGCAGGGTCAACTCGTTATAATTCTGTCCTTCACAGATTCTGTATAGTTGCTTGGTTATTGTAAATGGTCAATAAACAATTTGTTGAAAAAAATAAAAAGATAAACAATGAACAAACAAAAAATCCTAAATTAGTATCCTCTCTCAGTATACCAAGTAAAATTAAGTATGGAAAGAGAAACAAGAGAATAAGAAAAAAAATCTGAGATATAAATCCTTAAATATTTCAAAATAATTATAATTTTATTTTCAGATGTAAAGAAATTTGTGACAGAATGTTTCCTTGAGAAAGGAAAGCTTGATTTTGCGTGGCCTCTAAGTGGCTGACAGGTACTAATTAACCTAAAATCTTAAGAGTGTCTTCAAATGATAAGAGATTTCATACATAGTAAGTATCAGGAACTGCATTTCACTTGTTAACTATGAATAGTAAATACAAGCTTCAGATTGTTTCTACTTTTTAGAGTTAGATTCAGACAATTAAATTTGTTTAAAAACTCTAATATCTATATTCGATGATTTTACTATTTTAAAAAAATGTTTGTATAAGAAAGCATAGTGTATGGAATGGAGATCTCTTGTAAATTTTCACCAGACATGGAAAAGAAAGCAAGCCTATAAGCAGAACCGCATTCAGCAATATTTAAAAGATGTTTATTTAGAAGAATCTCTGGTGTTATTAGTTTGATTTGAATAATATTAAAGATCCAAAATAAGATAATAGTTAGAAAGATTTCAAAGAAAAATGCAAAGGAAAAATGAAATTGTTCCAAATGTCCTTGATAGTTGAGTCCTTTTCTTTTATACTGGAATGATTCTATGTTGGGAAGAAATAGATAAACTAATACAAAAATAAAGAAAATACCACTCCCCAAGAAAATGGTATAATAATGTAATTAAATCATGAAATTCAGTTCCACAAAATTTGTATTCATTGCTATCTGATATTTTATTGTTGATATCTAGAATATAGAACATATACAAATATAAAAAATATGGTAGCTTTTGTAACACCAAGTATAATCGCTGAGTCATTTTCTCCATTACTAGCTATCACTATTCCTAAACAAAAATTCCTAGATACCCTACTTATTAAAATGCCTAGTTTCTAAGTGTTCCTGTCAAGGGTAATGACAAGATTCCCAAAGCAGTTTCACTTGCCGAATCATGAGATAGTAGAGCTACAAGAATCCAAATGTTCATTTGTCTAAGCCCACAAAATACTATATGTCCCATTGCTCATAGGTGCATTTCAGACATGTCTTAGGTTTGGAAATCCATGAATAATGACATTTTGGAAAGGAAAAGTCAGGGAAAAGCTCCAATGGTTTATAACTCAATATTCTGTATAGTCTGTACAACTTTATCTATGCAAACAGCATACAATACGGAGCCTGGCTTTTTTTTTTTTTTTTTTTTTAACATTTCCTGAGTATAATTTTGCTAGAAATGAACAACTCCCAGAGTAATTGCAACTGGGATTGCAGACAGCTCTGCTTCCCAGAAAGGCCCAAGTAAAGAGGGCCTTTAGCATGGAGTTGAGCTAAGAGATTACCAGCCCAGTGAGTCAGGTATCCAAGAATTTAATATTCTTTTCCTAAACCAGCAAAGTATGAGCTGGATATCTTTCCTCTAGTGATACGTTTTAAGCCCATCAGAACCGTGCTTTGCTATGGACAGCAGATGAATTGCTAGGTCTGGGTCATCAGCTGAGATAAATTGTACAGATTCAAATTTTTACTGATTTCCATCAGTAGTTAACAGTAAAGTAGAGCAGTTAGATACTATCAATTATATCACATTCTGTTGCCAACAAAACACCCAATCGTGACATAAGAGTTTACATCATTGGCAAGGCATTCTGCTACTCTGTGTTTTGCAAAGAGACTGCAGTGATTTGAAAGTAATAATTGCTTGCTATTTCTAGGCTGCCTGAACTCAGTTGGCAATCACTTAACCTCTCTGGCTGTTAATTCTTTCGAGTATAAATTAAGAATATTTCACTTGAAAATTCTTAAAAGTCCTTTCCTACTCTATATTGCTATGTGATATTGAACCTTTCCAGAATGTGCTAGCACTGGAGTATTACACAATAAATTTTATGAACAAAAATGGAAAAGTGAAATTTAACATAGAAATATATCAGAATTTTCCAAAGATATACAAATGGTCAATAAGCACATAATGAGATATTCAACATCATTAGTCATTTGGGAAAGGCAAATTAAAACCACAATGAAATATTACTTCACACCCAATAGGACATATATAATCAAAAAGACAGGCAGTAACGAGTGTTGGATGTGGAGAAATTAGAACCCTCATCCATTGCTGGTGAGAATGTAAAATGGTGCAGCCATTTTTGAAAACTGTTTGATAGTTCCTGTTTGAAAGACACATTTACTATAAGATCCTGCAATTTCACTCCTAAGTATAATATATACTCAAGAGAAATGAAAACATGTTAAGTACACAAAAACATGTACATGAAGGATTCTACCATTATTATTTGTAATAGCCAGAAGAGAAAAAATGCAAGTATCCATCAACTGATAAACTGATAAATACAGTGTGATATAGCCATACAAAGAAATATCATGAGACAACAAAAGGGAATAAAGTACTGACACATGCTACAACATGGATGAATCTCATGCTAAGTGAAAGAAGCCAGTCACAAAAGACCATATATTGTATGATTCCATTTATATAAAATGTTCAACATAGGCAAATACATGAGGACAGAAAGTATATTTGTTTACTATAGTAGCCATCAGTAGAATAATGTGCAGGTATTTTTAAAATAATTGTTTTGAGGACAATTTGAAGACATGGTAAATGCTTAGAAAACATTTAGGGAGAAAGAGGTAGGGTACAAAATTTTCCGGAAAGAAAAACCAGTATTAGAAAGAAAGTCTTATTTCTAAAAGATAATAGAAATATCTAAAATTATGCTTTCATGGTTTTTGAAAATTATACTGCACTCAAACTAAATGTCACTTTAATGTTCTAACACTAATCTGAAGCAACAACCTCTATAATGAAGCATTTCAGGATGGAATGTAGTCTCTTAAATAAAATCACTCAATCTTTTTAATAAGAAACAGCTGTCCAGCCTGAACAAGAGCAAGACCCCGTCTCTACTAAAAATAGAAAAATTAGCCAGGCATCGTGGCAAATGTGGTAGTCCCAGTTACTCGGGAGGCTGAGGCAGGAGGATCACTTGAGCCCAGGAGTTTGAGGTTGCTGTGAGCTAGGTTGACGCCACTGCACTCTACCCGGAACTATAGAGTGAGACTCTGCCTCAAAAAAAAAAAAAAAAAAAGACACAGCTGATGTGGAATGAGTGAAGTCATTTTTTCCTTTAAATTGAGAAATGGTGTATATGAAACATTACTTTTATCCAAAAACTCCAGAAATATGATTAGGCCCTATGAAATCAAGCTGAATTTCAACACATTTTTATTGATCACCTATAAATGCCAGTTACTGCTAGACATGCCAAATACATAGGACAGAATCACTACCTTTGAGGATTACTAGGGAAAAAAAAACACATAAATAAGTAACTGTCAGTGTATATAAATGACAAAATCATGTAAACCTGTACAGTTCCACAGCTTGTGAGAGAAAGAGCAAAACCACATTTTGAGGGCATGGAGGTGATTGTCAGTGATTGCTTCTTATGGGAGATGATGTTTGAACGGGGTATTAAAAAATGGGTAATAATTCTAAAATTCAAATGGAGAAGACCTGAGCTGTGGTGCATATGATGTTAGGCAAAAGGGAACAACATAAACAAAATCAATAAGATTGACACTACTCTAATAAGATCTGGGGCCTCCATGTAGTTCAGTATTGTAGAGAAACTCCAATGAGAAACAGGTGAAATATGAAATTCAAAAAATAGATAGGACTTTGGAAGATAATGGATGTCCTGTATGTTAGGATTTAGTTTGGCTAAACGTGTCAGAAATGTGCTCATACAAGACAGAAGTTTATTTCTCTCACACAAGTTATTCCTTGAGGAAACCAGTCTAAGGCAAGTTTGGAAGGTCTATGATCGTTATAAATTCAGACTCTTTCTTGCTGTTCCATGATTTTTTGCATTTCATCTCACAAATTCAAAGAGCTGATCTAGCTCCCACCCTCACATCTAAAATTCAGTTATTGGGAAAGAGAAAGGGATGAAGAAGGGCGTGCTACCTCCCGTCAGTCTGTTTGGACTGCTATAAGAAAACACCATAGGCTGGATAGCTTATAAATTATAGGAATTTATTTCCCACAGTTCTGCAGGCTGGGAAGCCTAAGATCGAGGCACTGACAGATTTGGTGTCTGGCGAGGGCCCACTTCCTGGTTTGTAAACAGCCATCTTGTCGTCGTGTGTGTCTTCACATGGTGGAAAGCGTAAAGGAGCTGTCTGATGTTTCTTTTATGAGGGCATTAATCCCATTCACAAAGGCTCTGCCCACCATGTCACCCACCAAAGGACCAACCTCATAATATTCTCACATTGGGGGTTAGGATTTCAATATATAAATTTTGGGGAGACACAAACACTTAATCTCTGGCACTCTCCTTAAGGACACTTAGCAGAAGTGGTACATGGCACTCTTGCTTGACCAAAACTGAGGCACATGTTCACAATGAACAACAGGGGAAGCTGGGAAATTTAACCCTTAGTGTGGTCAGCTGTGTGTCTTCTAAAAATGATGGGGGTGGTGGGTTCTATTATTAAAGAAAACAGGAGAATGGTTATTAGAGGACAGCTAGCAGTCTCTGGCAGGCTGACCTAGGAATCTTATAATAAGCTCTACAAGGCGTAGAGAACCACTGTAGGTTTCAGGAGGGAGTAACACAATCAGATTCATACTTTGAAAATACCAAGGTACAGGGGATGGATTTGAGAGTGGTAAGTGGGGGGAAAAACTGGTTGAGAGGCTATTATAATCACCCAGATAAGAAATGATACAATGGCAGTGGGTATAGAAAAGAGAGGACGGGTTTCCAAGATAATCTGAGGATAGAATTAAAAGGTCTTGATGATTGGTTGTGAAGGGGTGAAGGAAAGAGAGGAAAAGGTGATGATTCCTAGAAAATATAGCAATATCCAATAAGATAAGAAAGAACACAAAAGTGGACTTCCAAGAATGGGTCAAAAGCATCTTGACCGTGCAAATGTAAAGTCAGCTTCACACTTAGAGATCATGGTTGCTGTGCTCCAATATGTTGATATAAATTTGAGTGCTTTTTAAATTTACCTTTTTTCCCCCCAAGTTATCATTATGGAGTCTGTGTAGAAATATCTATTGATTGTGGATCCATAATAAAGATGTAAAGAAGAGGTTTCAATGTATATGAGGTCACAAACTTGCTCAATCAAGCTACTTTAATCTCAGTGGAGCAAATCTGTGATTTTGAATATGGTATTGCAATGATATAATCTTTATTCACCAGATCTTTCCAGATACAGGGAAATAGACAATACTATCATAATTATCAGTAAAAGCTCATTGTGTGCCATTCAATTTGTACATATTATGTGCTAAGCACTGTGCTAATTTCTCTTACCTCATGTTCTTAACTCTGTAATTATCCAAATTTCACAAGCAACAAAAATGACCCAGAGAAAGTTGGCTTAACTTGCCTGGGGTTAAACCAAATCTAGTAAGAGACAGAGCTGGGATTTCAACCTGGGTGTGCCCATGCTCTTCAACTTCCCATCACCTGCCCACACAATGCTTCTGAGTGACTGTATTTCTGAAATGGGAAAGAAAAGGAAAAGTCCACTAATGATCTTTGAAAATGTGACAATACAATTAGTATGTTCTATTAAAACATGGGGAAAATGAGACATTAATAAAATAGTCCTGTTGTTTCTCTATTGCAGAAATAATGCTAAATCTATCATTTTTATACACTAAGTGACATCACTATGCAGAAACAGTAGGACAGCTGGGAACCAAAGATAGGGAGTAGAAAAGTCAACCCTACAAACATCGATCTATAGCACCCTGATGGAACATCATACTTCCTCTCTTCAGCCTCAGTTTTCTGAGCCAGTCACTGAGTAAAAGTCATTAGTTATGGTGTTTTGTTTTTTTTTTTGGAGTTGCTTATTCAGTCTTCTTATTTTATTGAATATTGACAAATTATAATTATGCATATTTCTGGGGTACAAAGTGATGTCATGATATATGTACACAATGTGGAATGATTGAATCAAGCTGATTGACTTAGTTGTGTTCTCAATAATTAAAAAGAAAGTGCCACTCATGTGCATAAAGAAAATTAAGTACATGCGAGAGATCCTAATGAGGTAAAATTGTTTTTATGTTTGCCTTCAAGGTACCAGAAATCCTCTCCGCCTGCAGTCTACCACCATCTTGTTTTTCTTCCCTGAAAGTCCTGCCTGTCTTTCTACCACTTTACCTTCATCTAGGAGTCCTGTTTGCTTTCTTTAGGTCTCTGGTTAGGCTGCCAGTTAACCAATTCCAACCGGCTTTCACCTGAGGGAACTGGTGGGAGAGCAGAAGTTAGGAAAGTGGGAGGATGGGGGAGGGGAGGTGTAGCTTTAGATCCTACAAGGAGGGGATGAAAATATCGTGACCCTTTAAGCCCCTGCTCCGAGGAAGCACAGCAAATCTTTCTCTTGTTGACATTGGCCTCTGGTGCTGCGTCTGTCTCTTTTCTCCCTCTAACCAGAGCTGAATTCTCCTGTCCTGGGAGAGAGACCCAGGAGTGTGGGGTGGTGGTGGGAGTGACCTCCAAAGGACCACACTAAACGGTGGCGAAGTATCAGTCAGTAGATGTGTCCCACAGAGATAATGTCGTCCTCCCCCTGCTTTGTGCAACTGGAAACCATCCAAGAAATGTAATTTTATAGGAAATGTTTCCTTGCAACAAGCACATAGACAGTTCATTGACACACATATGAGTGTCTGGCCAGGTAGTACTGGGATGAAGCAGCATCAACTACATTTTCCTTGTAATCAGGAATAGTGTATTATGGCCTCCACACTTGAGAAATTATCAGCAGAGGCATATTTTCTGATTCATGGTATGTTATATTCAATTCCGTCTTATACTTAAAACCCTCTTGTATTCCGACCCTTTTATGAATTCTCTTGCCTAAAATGCAATATTCCAAAAATAGATACCTCGTTCTGGACATTCAGAATATCTTACATCATGCTAAATGACAAAACCATTTCTGAACTCAGATTTTTAAAAATTCTCCATTAAATGAAATTTTTTAGGCCGGATACAGTGGCTCACACTGCCTGTAATCCCAGCACTTTGGGTGGCCGAGGCAGGAGGATACTTTGAAGCCAAAAGTTTCAGATCAACCTGGGCAACAAAGCGAAACTTCACCTCTACAAAAATTGTTTTAAAAAATTAGCCAGGCATGGTGGCTCATGCCTATAGTCCCAGCTACTTGGGATGCTGAGGCAGGAGGATTGCTTGAGCTCAGAAGTTCGAGGCTGCAGTGAGCCATGGTCTTGCCACTGCACTCCAGCCTGGGCAACAGAGTGAGATCCTGTCTCTAAAAAAAATAAATTAATTAAAATAAACAAATAAATGGACTTTTTCCTGCTTAATTTGCAATAGGCGTTCTTGAATCTGAACATATCTAATTTATAGCTACAAATTAATAATAACAATAAAGCAACTAACTTTTATTGAGTACTTACTCTGTCTCAGGCATTGTGTTAACCGATTTAAAAATATACTATCATTTAGCCTTACAGTACTTTAAGTAAGTGATGAGTAGTATTGTTCCCATTTTGCAGCTGAATAAATTGAGGCTTAAAGACTTGAGGATACAATTGAGATTATATTGCTATTGACCATCTGGCCCAGAGACTAAGCTCTAAGCACTATCCCTTACTATTTCCTTGATGTCTCAGTAAGTAAATGCCTTGATTATGTCCCATTGACCCTACAAGGCAGTACTTGCATATTACAGACAGCATATGTATTAGCAACTGTTTCTCTAAAATTCTAAAATGTTTACAAATACAGTCTTCATTCCTATGATAATTTCTTGGTCCATAAAAAAATGTCCATTTTTGTTCAACCAAGAGATAGAAACATTCATCATAAACTCCCAACACAAAGGCTCTTGTGACATTATATTTAAGAAATGCTTACAATTATGGCCATGGTACCACCAAGCGTCTCTGAGATACATAAACGTACCCTTGTCAAGAGAATTTAGATCTTTGGGTAACAACATCATGGCAAGATCACTGTCAGAAGTTGATCAGAATGCGGCAGGAGAAAGCGCGATCCTGTTATGGTTTTGAAGCACCCTCCCCCCTCAAAATATTAGCTGTAAATCATATTTCTGTGTACAGTCCCTTTAAGGATTTTTGATCTTTTCTTCTAGATGTTCAGAAAGTGTACCACCATAAAATACCTCAGTGGAAATAGGATAAGAAGTCACTATCAAATCTTTATCTTATAAGGAGAATGCACCTTGAGCTCCAGAAATGTTGTGTCCACAGACGTTACCAAGTGAAGGATCAGTGTATTTTCAGTGAAATATGGCAATTTGTTGTTACTGCAAAATCACTTTGGATGCATGCCTCCTTAATCTCTCTAGCAAGCATAGGGAGACCAAAGATACAAAAATATGACACCAAATTATATCAGAACTGTGAAAAATGTTGTTTATTTACAAACATAGTGAAACATTTTGAGAAAATGACTCCAAACTTTCTGATCACACCTTTGTTTATCCCAGATGATGAGGTTCTTCATAAAATGGAACAATTTAAATGATTGAAATTTACAAACTTTTGTCATGCATATATAAAATTTAAAGAAACATTAACGTGCCTTTCAGCGCAGAAGTGCACTTTGTGGAACTTAATAAAATAATACAGAATGAAAAAAATCTCTGTAGTGGAGGTAGAATTTTACCTTTACCCTTTAAGTTTCTCCAGCTGGGCCTGATAATTAAACTGACATAAAACATATTAACAGGAGAAAAGCATATGGATTTTTGCATGTACATGGGTGCCCAATAGGAAAACGAAGACCCAAATAAGTGGCAAAACTAACTGCTTATATTCTAGGTTGAACAAAGAGAGGCAATTGTAAAAAAATAACTATAGTATATGAGAGTCTAAAGGAACATCACAGTTATTTTAGCAAGGTCTGTTTGTGTAGATTTCTTGACTCCTCATATCTGGTGATAAGAATGTTTCTTGCCTCCTCATACAAGGAGGGCATCTTTCCCACGAGAGTTTTTATCTGTTTCTCTCTTGTATCTGCAATTTTCAAATGCCTTTACTTCAAAATAATCCTTATCCCAGGGTAGAATATTGTGCCATCGTTCATCTCTTATTGGCAACCATCAGAGAACAAAAAACTATATAAACATTCATTATTTTGATTAATAATTTTCAACAGAGATTAATTATTGATCATGTAATACAGTGAAAAGAGCATAGAACTGGAAGTCAGGGGGCCTCAAATTTTATCCCAGTCCTGAGATACAATTTACTTCTGGCTGCCTCGGTTTTTTTTTTTTTTTTTTTTTTTTACTTATTAAATCAAAAGTTGCATTTTATAATGTCTAAGTTTCTTCTGTGCTCTGAATCTGTACTATCTTAAAATATCAACGTCTGCTGAGCTTTTTTCTCTAGGACATTACCACCAACTGCATTGTATTCCTTAGATTTACTTTATATATATATATATATATATCAATAATTTATCCACAAAAAAATACATGCTAAACTCCAAAAAATTTCTCTTAATTTTTCTAAAACAACTGCTTGAAGCACAGACAAAATACACATTTCTCTTTTACTTTTGGACAAAACTTATTAAATTTACCACCAATCTTTGGAGGGAAAGCTAAACAGATTATTTAATTAATAAATCTTCATTTTGCATGAATTAAGATGTGGCAAATTTCCTAGTAAATCTGCCTTTAACAGTAAAGACATATTAACTTGATGTTAAACATGCATACAATGAGAAAATTCCCACAGTTTACTAATTTCATATACATATATACAGAAATATGGGCCAAACAATTTCAAAGATGCTTTCATTACCTTCATCAAAAATCTCAAATTACCTTCATTAGCTGCCTCATCATTCTGCTGCTTTATGTACCTCAGCGCATATGGGTTCAGTTTCTCAACTACAGTATTGGCTTCCATTTTTAATTAATTGCTCGGTAAATGTGCTCTTCAGCTGTTTCATGGGTCTCAGCGGTGTACATAGGGATGGCGTAAACTTGATGCCAAGGATGAGAAATCTACATACACAGCTGAGAGTCAATAAATGTTGACTGACCTTAAAGAAATTTTGTCTGGCTTAGGTTTCTCTTTTCTGCAAATGTATTTAAAGTGCAGAAATTAAATGATGCAAATTCTATTTGCTCCTGGAATTTAACTCTATAAAGCCCTACTAGTTTCTGAGATTAATTTGAAAGACCAAAAGAAAAATCATAGGCACTTAGGTTGTTGAAATTTTTTAAAAAAGAAAATAAATAAATAAATTTGAAAAAAAAGTAAAAGAAAAATCATGGATTGGAAAAAAAAAAACATTTTTCAAAGACATAAAGCTTTTAAAGAGAAAAGCTGCCTAAATATTTAAAACATAAACTTTATACGAAAGCTCAAATACAGGAAACAGACATAAACAATAGAGATAAAAAGAATAGAGGTATAAACAATTAACTAGAAAGCTTTTTTTTGATGGACAATTTAAATATTTAATGAAATAAACTTTTTTTTTAAACTACATGCAAAGATATACCACCCCCACACACACAACACACACACACACACACACACACACACACACACACACACACTCACACACATACACACAGGGATAGGTAAGAGTTGCCTCTAATTGCTTTTCTTAATTGGTCAGTGTCAGTGATTAAGATAAATAACAAAATTCTATTAGAGGACTTCGGGGAGTGGAGTGTATGTATTTGTATAAATGTGAGTGTGTGCATTTGTGAGTGATTTTCTACACATCCTTTTTAAAAAATATATTAAGTTTTTAAGCCAGTTGTATCATGCATTTATTGTGAAGTTTCTAAATTGTTTACTGTCACTATTGTAATATATATTTTAGATCATTTTAAACAAAATAGCAATTTACTAATAGTTTAAATCTACTTTGCTCACATGTTGGATCACTAGAATCCCTTAATGGCATTTTAAACCTAAAGCATTCTGTTACATCATTATCCTACTAGATTTACAATGGCCCATGAAGTCACTAACATAATATCTCATAATTTTCTTCTTTCCCACTTGTCTTATTTACGATTACTCTTTATTTCAAATTATGAATTTATTTTATGAGTATATAACCTTTATATTGAATTGTAGCATTTAACTCACATAATCACAAGTGATATTTTATAGTGCCAGCTTAATTAATAAAACAAAACCAAGATATACAATTCTTAATTATGGGAAAGTACTGTAAAATATATCATTTATTCTTAAAGGAAAATGCCATAGCTTTTTTATTCCTGTACTCCCAGAGTAATTATAATTGGTTTTGATTTTATCCCTTCTTAAAAAGGGAATAAAAAATAATTCAACATTTTTTTTTTGTTTTAAGTATCCAAGTAGAATAAAACTATGAAGTTAGAAAGGACACATAATAGTTTTGTTCTATCTTGAAACATAAAAAGAGGAATAGTTGAGTGTGAATGGTTTCAGATAATCCATTAATATCTGAGCATGAATAAATCAGCCTCAAAAGGCAGAAAGGCATAAAAATGACCTAAAATTAACAATAGCATGCCTAACTTAGAATCTTTCCTTGAAATAAAACATTGTCAACTTAACATGGTGTGGTATCTATTGAGAGACTACCACGGACATTAAGAGAAGCAACAGAATTTGAATTAAAAAAACTAAACACATGAGTAAGTTGGGAAATATGGTAGGGACTCCAGAAACAGACATTATAGAAAGTCTGCTGAGATGTAGAAAGTCATTGAGATGCAGAGTGAGAGGGCATGATTTCAAGCCCCTATTCACCCACTTTTTAATACATACAACGGTTATATTTCTCTCCAGAACAAACTGACTCACTCACTTACTCACTCACGGTTTCTCTTTGAAACAATTGGGACTTAATTAAACTAAAAAGCTTCTATACAGAAAAATAAATAATCAACAGAGTAAACAGACAACCTACAGAATGGGAGAAAATTTTCCCAAACTATACATCCAACAAAGGACTGATATCCAGAATCTACAAGGAACTCAAATCAGCAAGACAAATAATAATATCAAATTAAATAAAAACAAATAATCCCATTAAAAAGTGTGCAAACGACATGAAAAGACATTTTTCAAAAGCAGATATTCAAATGGCCAAAAAATCTGAAAAATGTTCAACATCATTAATCATTAGGGAAATGCAAATTAAAACCACAGTGAGATACCACCTTACCCCTCTCAGAATGGCCACTATTAAAAAGTCAAAAAACAATCAATGTTGGCATGGATGTGGTGAAAAGGGAATGCTTTTATACTGCCGGTGGGAATGTAAATTGATACAATCTCTATGGAAAACAGTATGGCGATTTCTCAAAAAACTAAAAGTAGACCTACCATTTGATCCAGCCATCCCACTACTGGATATCTATCCAAAGGAAAAGAAGTCATTATATCAAAAGGACACCTGCACTTGTTTGTTTATCATGGCATAATTCACAATTGCAAAGATATGGAACCAACCTAAGTGCCAATCAATTGATGAGTGGGTTAAGAAAACATGGTGTATATATATATATATATATATATATATATATATATATGCACCATAGAATACTACTCAGCCATAAAAAAGAATGAAATCATGTCTTTTGCAGCAACTTGGACGGAACTGGAGCCATTACCCTAAGTGAAATAACTCAGGACAAGAAAACTAAATACCACATGTTCTCACTTATAAGTGGAAGCTAGGCTATTGGTATGCGGGGAAGTACACAGTGGTATAAAGGATGTCCAAATCTCAGAAGGGTGAAGAGTGGGAGAGGAGTGAGGAACGAAAAATTACCTACTGAGTACAATGTACACTATTCCAGTAACAGGGACACTGAAAGCCCAGACCTCACCACTATACAATTCATCTACACAACCAAAACCACTTGTAATCCTAAATCTATTGAAGTAAAGAAAAAAAGAAAACAGGTTAAGGTGCATCTATTTGGGAAAAAAAAATCGAAACAATCTCTGCATGTAAATTATGGAACACCATGTGCTTCTACCATAATGGCTAATCCTCGATTGTAAACAATTAACTAGAAAGCCCAACTAAATCACTTAACTTGGAATGTCATGAGCATTTTTCCTGGGCCTCCCTCTGTATTTTCCAAGGCATTATCATGTGGTCCCAAGGCTTTGACTGTCATCCATCAGCTAATGATTTCTAAATTCCTATTTCTAATTCTGACCTCTTTTAATTTCAGAATCATACAGTCAACTGCTGTTTTGGAATACTACGTGAATATATTATTATTATCTTTAATGCCACCATCAAAATAAAAACCATGACTTTCCATCCCAAATTTGCACCCCTTGAACATATCAGTGAATCATACCACAATCCACTCAGGTCTGTAAACTAGAAGTCTATAGCTCATCCTTGATTCCTTCCTTTTCCTCATTTTCCAAAATTCACTGTCAGTAAAACCTATCAATTCTATGTCCAAACTCTACCTTAAATCCATTTGCTCCTCTCTGCTCTTCCTGTCACCTCCTTGTCCCAACAGCCATTTTTCCCTCCAGGACTACTGCGATAGCTTTCTCGCTGGACTCCCAGTTCCTGGATTTGACCCTGTGTGAACAATTCACTGCTCAGTAGCCACTCCCTTTCTAAAATTGTTGCAATGACTTCCCTTTGTATTTATAATAAAAATCAAATACATTGGTAAGACTTATGGACCCAACAAAAACTGCCCTGTCTGCCTCTCCCACTTCATCTCTTCCCACTCACTTTCTGTATCTTAGTCTAGTCACCCTGGCCTATATTTCCAAGCTCACAGCATCCTTGAGGACTTGCGTGACTCTTCCCACAGCTGTTCATTCTAGTCTTTGGGTCTCTGCTCTAATGTCACCATTTCAAAGACCTTCCTTGAACACTCTATCCAAAGTCCTTATCTGGATGATTTATTTTTCTCTATTGTATCCACCTTCCTGTTTCCTCCATAGCATTTGGTACAATCTGTAAGAATTCTATGAGTTCGACTTTCATTTGTTTATTGTATATCTCTCCTCTCTAGAATGTAAATTCTCTAAGGAAAATATCCTTTTGTATATGGCCAACTCTTCCACCCTACAGAGAATTTCCTGGAATATAATAAGCATGGAATAAATATTTACTTAGCCATCACAACCATAATTTATTCATTAGCTGGGAGGAAAGAATGTCTACCTTCTAATGTTCTTAGGAAAGTTAAAAGACATAATGTGGGTATTATCATGGGATCTGGAACATGGCAAATACTCTGGGAATATGACACACAAACCCCAAAGAAAGCAGTTATTATCAACACCAAACATGGTGTCTGTAGACCCTGGAGTTATTCCACAGTGGTATAAGTCATTGCTTGGCAAGTTGTGGGTAAGAAAGATTTTTCACTGTTAAACAGTTGGAAAAAAAGAAAAATAATATTTCATGACACATGAAAATTATATGAAATTCAAATCATAGTGCTCATAAGGTTTTTGTAGAACAGATACATGTTTTATTTACATACTGTCTGTGGCTGCTTTCTTGCTACAACAGCAGTGCTGTCTAGCCGTGACACAAACTCTATGGACTAGACTGGGTTGTCGTGCAAGAATGGATTATATCAATTCATACCTATTTTCCTAAAATGTACATTCCCTTTTCCTCTCTTTGTTGATATAGAAACTGAAGTTAGCGAATGAAATCCGAGCATTACTCTGATTTCAGTTCCCCTTCTGTCTCTATATGTCATTTAATTTAATTTTCACAACAACCATATAAGATAACATTATGAAAAGGTCACACAGCTCATAAAAGACAGGGCCAGAATTCAACTTATGATCTATCCAGCTTCAAAACCTCTCCTTTCTTTGTGTTATTACTGCTTCTTTCATGGTTACCTGTTAGGTGTGCGTTTATTCAATTTATTTTTCCTGCTCATAGACATGGATACAGTTTTCCTAACAACTGGTTGTTAACAGTATTTGTGATGTTCTTGGAAATTTAGCTCAATATATTAAGAAAATTATTAAAGATATTGAGGTGTACAGAGGGGCCAATAATGGCAAGTTAGGCATCTAATAAATATATAGAATGGCCTAAAAGCATCCTTAGAACACAACTCCATGACTCAAACTACCACCCCTAACTGAAGAAACCTGATCATCTAAGATTTTAGATGGTTTTAAAGGATAGAAACTGCTACCTATGTCTAACTACTTGGGCAGCATGACTTCCAAAGGTTTCTATAATCAAGTAGTAGAAAGTGGCTTTTAAAGTATCAACTTATTTTCTGGAAGCTAAGAAAAAGGAATACCTGACCTTTTCTCCTCCTTCTTCCCACACAGTTTAAATCATCTACGAAGCTTTTCTAGCCTTTCCTCCTCATTTGACACAGAGACCCACAGGTGCCGTACCTTATATGTTTCTAAGGCCCTTGCACATGCGTGTAGAATATCATGTAGACCTGTTTGTTTTCACATCATTTCCTCTCCTCAGCTCCTTGAAGGCTAATCCATCTTTTATGCATCTGTATCATTTGTACTTACAGGGCAACACCTAACATTTAGTGCTTTATAAACGTGTTTTTGTTTCTTCAGCGTCAACCACTCCAGTACTGACCTCAAAGAGTGTTGTTATTTTCAGCATTAAAATGTGTCTTATAGCAACTTAACCTTGTCAGGTTACAGATAAACACTCAGAGGAAACTGAAACAGATTGATTCCAAGCAGAGCGGAGCTGAGCAACGCGGTAACAGCAGCCTGAAAGACAACTTCAAAAGGTGCTAGGTAGGCATTATGAGTTTTGAATTGTCCCCCCTCAAGAAAGATGTTGAAGTTCTGAACCCCAGTACCTCCGAATGTGACCTTATTTGGAAATGAGGTCATTGCAGATGTCACTAGTTAAGAGGAGGTCATTCTGGAGTTAGGGTATGTCCCTAATCCAATATGACTGGCATCCTTATGAGAAGACGGTCATGCGAAGACAGAAACACAAGGAGAATGCCACGTGATGACAAAGGCAGAAGTGGGAGTTATTTGGCTGAAAACAGAGAAATGTCAAAAAATGTCAGAGGGAGCCCAGGCCTGCCGACACCTCGATTTTAGACGTGTAGTCTCCAGAACTACGAGACAATACATTTCTGTTATTTTAAGCCACTCAGTTTGTGGTACTTTGCTATGACAGCCCCAGGAAAGTAATGTAACTAGGAAAACGAAAGAATGTAGGAAAACAAAAACGGTCTGTAATGCAGTTTATGTTCAATAATAATGTTAATACTAATAAAATGACCGTCATTGCTGGAGGGTACTCCAGCTGTCGTCGTATGATCAGGCACCACTTTATGTACGTATCATTCACATATCATTCAGTTCTCACAACAGTCATGTGGACTGATGATAGTACCAGTGGTGTGCAGGCAAACATTAACAACTGACTCTCTGGGGGGTGGCGGGAGACCTTAACTGGGCATTTGTTAATTTCTGTGGCGTAATTGTTCCCAACACAGCCCACTGAGCATGGTCTTAGTGATATCAACTGGCTCATCAAATCCTTGAAAATTCAACACTCATCCACGTGAGTTAGTGTGAACTGGCTCCATCACACCACTGGATCTCATTAACACTAATTGATAAGTAAGCTAAGTTTGGCATGATTAAAAAACTTGCCCAGGAGCATCAGTGTGTCAAACATAACAGCCCAGTGAAAAGCTAGAAATAACTGACAACAGAGATGGGCTCTGCTGAATCACAGATTTAGCCACAGACAGTGACCACCATGAAAGCTTGTGCGGGGGGCTTGTGTGGTCTTATTGTCAGCAGCGTCAGTTTCATCATACACACAGTTGTATGATCATGGCTACATTGACTGAAATACACATTTCTATGTAATAAATACACGGAAAAACTCACAATAACCCATCTCGAAGATGAAATAAAAGTCTATTGCCAAACATTAGCAATACCTTACAATTGGCAGCGTCCAGCAAAGCCAAGAAAAATCAGCTCAGATGCTCTGGCGAGACTTCAAATCTGTCCGAAGTTTCTTATTTTGTCTTTGCAAACTTTCTAGAGTTTGCAGCATTTTTCTTTACATAACCTTGGCACTCTTGCACACTAAAGCAGATCCCTCCTGAGAACACCAGCATCAGAGTGGTGTGATAATAGCCTTTGCACCCACTCATCTATGGCTTCTGCCACACGTTGGACCCTTTAGAGTTATGGTATCATGCAGTCATTTGGGCTAGACAGTGAATTCAACAATCACAATCTCTGTCACTTCATCTACCCCAACAAACACATACTTAAATAAAAGTAGTGTGATTATGAACACAGCTTTAAGTTTGAGAACAGTCTCAAGATCCCTTGCCATCCAATTGCATTCCCTAAGCAAACCCTTTCAACCACTATAGAATTTCTGACAACCACTGGTTCTCGATCTGACACCGAGCTTGTATCTTGGGGAGCAAAGCATTCTGCTACATGATAAAATTTGATATTCTGCTGGATACAGATGCTGATTACTTTAAAACTCATTACTATAGCATTAAATCAACTTGTTCTTACTCAATGAGAGGGGTTTAGGAAAAACAACAGAAATAATTTTTCAGAAGGCACCTGTCTTAGTCTGTTTTGTGCTGCTACAACAAAATATCCCAAACTGAGTAATTTATAAAGAATGGAGTTTTATTTCTTACAGTTCTGGAGGCTGGGAAGTTCAAGACCTAGGCACCAGTGTTTGGTCTGGCCTTCCTGCTGCATCCTCACATGGCAGAAGGCAGAAGGCCAAGTTAGCCAAATGCTGTGTGGAGCCTCTTTTAGAAGGGCCTTAATTCCATTATTGAAGGAGCGGCCTTCTTGGCTTAATCACCCCTTAAAGGCCCCACCTCTTAATAAAACCACATTGGTAATAAATTTTGGAAAGGATGCATTCAAACCACAGCAACACTGTTTCTTTTTCTTTCAGTAGAAAGCCTAGTGCAGGGATTAAAATGCATTTGTTATATTTATTAGAATCTGTGCATCATTTATTACTGCATTTCATGTCTAAGTTTAATGATAAAAATAATATCAGGGTCTAGAGTATCAGTGTATATGTTACTACACATGGTTAATTTTGCAGCTCAGGTGAGAGTCATCAGAAAACCTAAAAGAAACCCTGTTGAAATTATCAGGAGAATAAATGGATTCAAAGCCTTCACATTTTAATAGACAGCAGGAACAAATCCCTGCTTCAAAATACAAATTTCTGACTGCTTCTGATGGAGATTAAGATCTCTGTGTTGTCAGTGACAGGGAGAAGGAGAGAAAGAACCTAAACTGTATGACTGTCAGAAGGAGAAGGTTAACCAGGGTTCACAGGTTTACTCTAGTTTGCACAGAAAGATCAAATGACGAGGCCCCCAGCCATTCTAAGAAACAAGGAAAATACAGCATGGTTTGGCCTTTGTTGCGAAAGCTAATAGATCCAATCACTCTTACACAACAGTCAGGCAAGTGGGGCCCATGAACAGGTTACAGTAGCTGGACCTACAGAGGGTGCCCTGCACGCTCTTCCACAGAAGCACTAGAACACTTGCTTCACCCAATTCTTGTCTTTCCTAGCATTTTGTAATTTGTAATTCAATGCAAAATTTTGTTAATTTTTCCTTCTGTGCCCTCCTCCTTATAGTATGTCTATTTCACTCACCTTTGCAAAGCTAACACTCTCTATGGAGTCATGCATATTTAAGTGAATGAATGAAGAATCTATGCTTTGTGATAATGATAATCTAGATAACAAGACTGTTACTCTCGCCCTTTTGGAGATAATTGTCTTATTTCTTCTAAAATGATGATAACTACTATTTATTAAGCCAGAAAGTATGCCTTATTTTATTTCATCTTCACAACCAACCTAAGTGGCAGATGAAATTAAAAAAAAATTTATTAATAAGCCAAAGCTTATACTCACAGAACTTTCTACATATAATTAATAACCAGATTTGGGCATCGTATTTAAAGACTCAATTCTGGAATCAAGAAGTGGCTCTGACCCTTACTAGCATGACCTTAAATAAGATAACCCTATATACCTAATTTTTCACATCTATAAAATATGGAAAGTTAGTGCCTATCTCATTAGTATTTTTTTAACCAAGAGAAATAGTGCATATAAAATGCTTAAAAGACTGTGCCCAGTGCTGGCACTAAGTGCCAATACATGAAATTATTCTCTATTTAATATCCACGTTTCCCAACTAAAACAATTTCCCATTTTTCCTTATGGTTGTTTTTTCCTCTTTCTGATTACTTAGCAAGGAGAGGATTCCTTACTTATCAATGTCACTTATGTGTTGCTGGAAGAACGGAACATTGTATCTATGAAAAGCCACAAAGAATTACACTCAACCATACAACAACCTGAAAAGGAGGGCCAAGAGGACATGGTCACTGAGCCCTTTGCAGAGGAATTCACCCCATCCTTCCTCATTCTTGATATTGGGGTGGGGCATCTGAGACCATTCAACTTTCCCCATTTTCAGAAATAAGCAGTTCCATTGTATACAGTTAGAGAAATAAAACAGATAGCTGTCGGATAATATTGCCATATCAAATAGCAAAATGCACGATGATCACAAAGGAAGAACAATTAGCCTTTGTCCTGAAATATACAGGTTGTCACTGCAGATTAAGGTGGCTCCAAAGGCTCATGGATTCAGAGGGATTAGTTTATTGTTTGCGTCTCCTCCTGACATAAAAGTACCTGGTAACGTACAGCATTATCTAAAATGTTATGAAATACTTGAGGGCTGGTTTCTTTGTGCATCAATGAGCAGTCTGGTTCGTCCAGAAAAAGCATCCTTCGTGCTGAGAAAGTGCCTCCTGGGTCAGGCTTGGCATGACTTTGGGCTCAAACCCAACCATCTCTGAAAACAACACAAATTTTATTTTTGTGAAAAAACAGATGTCCATGAGTGAAAGAGGGGCTGTTATGAGAAGACAGAAGAGGAAGGAAAGCTTAGGGAAGGGATGACATATTACTGAGCTGCTTTTAATGCAACAAATGTCCGGGTGTTCTGTGGCCTGCATTCCTTGACAATGCCTGCTCACACATCCCATGACCTATATTAATTCTTTTCATGTTGATGTCATCTTAACCAGAAGCCAAATCTTGGTTTGCTCTATAAAATGTATCCGGCCTGGGTTGTCCCTGCCAGGAACCACAGTTTCCATTTTGTTTTTGAATTCAGTGGATTTCTTATTGTATTTTCTCTTCCAGGATTATTCTGATTTGACAAATCATGAATTCTCATTTGAAGTTTTGACCAAAGAGAGAACATTTGAACAATTCAGTTCAGCTGTCTACAAAATTATGATCAATCAACTTGCAAGCTTGCCAGCAATTCATATGCTTTTAAAATCATGTGTAGCCTAGTACCATATGGAAAGAGCCATGTGTGTATACAGCCTTTTTTCTTTTGCCTTTTTTGAGGTATTTTAAATGCTCACTGAAAACCCACATTTGGGAAAATAAACAGCACTGAGGCTGTCTCTAATAGGGCACTTGCTCTCACATTCAAAATATCTTCTAGAAGATGCTCTATTAAATGAAACGAGATTTATGCTTAGTTGGCTTTTCCAGAAAGGCTGTTATGGCATGTGAGGTTCCCTTGGTATTCCTAGTCAATTAATCTTAATAACCTTTACCAGTTAAGAAGATCATCTGTGAGGACACCTGATTTAAATGAGTCATAGCTACTCTGATGTTCATTTTTACTGGGTAAAAGATGTAGATATTGTTTCTTGGTCAAATATGGATTTCTTGTAACTTACTATTAAACTGATAACTTCTTTTTGGCCTCACTTACTTTATAGAAGCCAAAACTAATGCAGTTTCACCTCGCCTTAGTTGATAGAAAGCTAATTTCTTTTTGCAGCACCAAACAAGAAGTTGTTAGTTTTGGAGTGTCCTTACTGAGAACACTTTTTAAAAATTTTAACTATTTAAAAATGTTACTAAATTAAGGGAGGTTGAAGCAATAAAAGTCAGGGGAGGGGGGCGCTTAAAAGTT
>RJWJ010022583.1:0-26714 GCA_004363605.1 Indri indri | reverse complement strand
TTGTGTTCTTATCCAAGATCTACACACCGTTTTACAAATGGAGTCAGGAAAGGTACATTAGATTAACTATTGATATAAGTATAAATCCAATCCCCCTAGCATTTGGACAAAGCAGAAGGGCATCAGGTTAGCTGCAGGTAAGGCTACGCCTGCACAATGATTAAAGCAGAGCATGATTATGCAAACCAAGGGCAGCTGAAGCCTGGGAGTGCCATCTCTGGCTCCCAGCTGAAGAAGTGGGGAGGAAAAACAATGCTCTAATTTCTTATTTGTTTCCCATCCCACCATCCTTTAAGAATCTGAGTTGAACAATATTTTTAGATAGGGGTAGACAAGGAAATTGACAGGGTTACATAGAAAGTCAGAAAACCCATATCCAACTCCTGGCTCTCTTGCTGACCAGGCATGAGTAATTTCCAGAGGGCAACCATCTCCTCCCGAACAACATTTTGCAAAGACCACATTAGCTTACAAGTGTGTATGTGTGTGTTAAGATGATAGAGGCTGGTAAGGAGAAAGTTTCATTGTCTTCAGCACAGGATGGCACACTCAGTCTACAAAATAATGGTTTTATTTCATTGTTTTACTTCTGTTCTTTGTGCTTATTATTACCAAACATGGTTCCTTGCAAAAGAAAAGCTCTCCTGGTTTCTTGGACACCTTTTAAAATACATATTCTATGGTAAATCCTAAAATTATACAACTTGATCAGTACAGCAGTCTTATCAGACAGATATACCCACCCTGCACCCACCCCCTACAATTCCCTTGTAACAGAACAGTAATGGTAAAAGGCTTTTAGTCGGCCAAGCCCTTATATGCTCATGAACTTATTTGCTCCTCACAATGACAGCATCAGGTGATCAAGGAGGGGATGATTACCCTCATTTGGAGCTGAGGAATCCGAGACTCAGAGAGGTTAAGTTTCTCATGCTGGCCAGCAATGGAGCCAGGAACTGGTTTTCCAGCTTCCTAAATAAACCTATTTCCCTTTCTGCCCTTGCCAGAATCCCTATGCTCCTTGTTCCACAGGACACCAAGAGACCTTGATTCCCTTAAGGGAAGGGTAACTTTATAGCCCCAAGGCTGTAGTAGTGCAGACCTGACACATATTTGAAAATGAATGCAAAAGAAAAAAGTTTGAATGTGGGAAGTTGGGGGTTACAGGAAGGTGGTACAAAAAAACCCGCATGTTTATATAATAAATACCGTACTCCTCACTCATATGTTAATGTAATTTTGCAAATATGCTCAAAGCAAACTTGTTATAACGGTCATATTGAGCCTCTGGGGAGCAGGGTGGGAGGAGAATCAATAAACTAATGCTCGTGACTTATCATATTGAGAAGGATTCTGAGGGCTCATCTACAGTCAGTAAAAAATAATGATCTGTTCCATTAGTAATGCCTGTCTGTCAATCACATGGCATGGCAGTAGACACCCAGGTAATGATCTAGAACAGTGGCTAAAAACCAGGATCTGGCTGACAGAATTTGGTCTGGAGATATTTTTTGTGTGGAGAGCTTGGTGTTTCAGATATTTTTGAATTTGAAGACACTTATACTCTCTAGGTCCCCACAGTCTCCGTTACTCTCTCTTTCTTACTCTTGGCCATCTCAAACTTTTTTTGGCTCCTGAAGGTATTTTGGTTCATGATTTGGATCTACAGGCATTGAAATTGTGAATTTATGGTATTCCCCTGCTGTGATTTTACTGTCCATCAAAAATATGTTCATGTAGAACATCACTGAATGTGGGATAACACTTTAGCATAGTGTTTAGCATAGCATTCCTTTTTGTAGCTGGAATTTTGCTATTAAATGCTAAAAGTTTTAATAAATTGTATCATTCACTCCTCACAATTACTTTGCAAGGTAGCTCTTATTATCTCCATTTTACCAATGATCACACTGAGACCAGTATGAGTAACTTACCAAGGTCACACAGCATTAAGTGACTTTCTGACCCAGCATTTAAAGGGCCCCTTGTGTACACTAGGAGTCTAGTACATAAATGTCAAATGCATGTTGATGAATGTTGGTGTGAGTGGCTATGTTCTTTCTTCTACACCTATATCAAAGAGAGTTTAGTCTCTAGTCCAAGAATGTCCCATTCAGTTTCCCTTTTTGCGATATGCACGAACAGTATGGAAAGTGGCCTGAACACAGATTTGTATTACAGAAAACCCTTCATCCATGGAGAACCATGGGGAACCCACATCACTGCTCCTGCTTTTAACAACAGAACCATAGTCAGGTCATGCTACTCTCCTCTGAAAAACCTTGAGGGGGTTCTCCATTACCTTAAGATGATTAACAAATTTTTTGATTCCTGGGCACACTTCTACATATTAAAAATGAAAAGGGGACATGTTCCCAGCTGAAAGTATTGAATGGATTAGATCCATGGTCACTGAAGTATTGACTTGGTTCCTTTTTGCATTTGAGGTGTGCTTGAGCTCTCCCATTGCCCTGCCTGTGCTTGTTTATATACACACAAGGCAGCATTCCCCACGTTGCAGTAAACATTATCTTGTCATTCTGTTCCATCTCTTTCTACTTGTTCCTTGCAAGTTGTATCCTGACATATGACCCACTAGACATAGCTGAAAGATATCATCATAATAACATGTGTAGTGTATGTGTATGTATGTGTGTGTCTGCTGCAGCAAAAACCAAATTTTTCACTTTAAAAAAAAGTGACAGCACATCTGAAAGGGTTGGGGCATCCTCATGTACATCAGTTGCAAACCACTGGCCTAAAGGGTCAACATCCTGAGCTTGGTATTTAAGGCTTTTCCCAGTTTGCACTCAATAGAATTTTATAATCTTCCTCCAATTCACCTTTGCTCCCTCAAGGTCAGATTATATTGACCCAAACCTTTTCTTTTGCTTTTCATCCTCTGTGTCTGTGATGATTCTGTTTCCCCTGCATGGAATGTCCACCCTCCTCACCTCTGAGTGTGAAAGCCAAGTCTGCCTTCTCCAAGAAGCCATTCTTGAGTCTTTCCCCTCCTACCTAGAGGTCACCCCTGCCACCTCTCACTCTGCATGTGATTTGTTATGTCTTTCATCACTTTGTCTCTTGTATAGACTTGTTTGTAAATGCATCTTAACTCCTTTATTAGATTGTAAGTGCTTTCAAAGTATGATCCATGGCTGAATATCTACTCTGAGTGCTTCCCTCAGAGAAATTCAATCCACCTCATTTAACATAATGGAAAGTTCTTTAAGGACACTCGTTGACTGCTTTTTTAAGGTGCAGTAATTAATTTTTCCCAGTTCATTCTGTATCAGCTGTTGATTGTGCCTTGCTATTTCCTCCAGGCCTGTCCAGGAGGTTGCCTGCATGTGGTTCTTGTGCCTGTAATGGCTTCTCGAGGGCATTCTCTGACTGCGGGTGCATGCCTGGCCCGCGCTGGGGTGGGGAGTAGACTGGAGGTACTAGAGAGCCGGCAGCCTAGGAGTGACCTTCAAGAAATGGGAATTTGGTGGATACATGCCCCATCCTCCTTTTTTCTCTCAGTGGGACAGTTCTGAAGTTTGTCCCACACAGTCTCCCTGGGGATCCTCAATAAGCTCAAGCTCCTCTTGCCCACAGCTGGACTGCTCACAAACGCACCCTTCATTGCCTTTCCTCTCTTCCTATGCTCGCTTCACCACCCTTTCTCAGTGCTCCCTGAATAAACTACCTGCTCCCAAATTCTCATCTTAGGGTCTACAATTGGGGGACACAAACTAAGACAAATTCTCCCCTTTCCCTACAGTCCTCTGGTAAACAGAAGCAAACCTTTCCTAACTGGCATCTGGGATTAGACTATGGAACCCAGTGACACTAATTGGCAGGCACAGAAACTGGTCTCATTCTCTCATAGGACTTGTCCTGAGGATACAAGGAAGGCAGCAGTGTTGGTAGAGTGGGTCCACTGGAACCATCAGAGCCAGCTACAACTGTGGCCAGAGCTTCACCACAGGGACTCCACCTGGAAATTACTGCTGTTTTCAGTGTTGAGAAAAGAGATCGGCTACACTGAATGACTTGAAAAGATACTCTTATTACTGTTTGGATAATAAAATAAAACCAGTTATCATATATTTATGAGTTCTCAAACATGCTTGCTTATAACACTAAAGATTACAGAACCAGAATCTCAGCTGAAGATATAATACCTGATCAAAAAGATTAATGTTCTTCACCGTAATGACATTTTTACCATTACAAAAAGAGCAATTCACTTTTCCAACTTCCTCTTCTCCCAATCCCAGCCTGTCAGAGAAAATCGCAGTCTCATACAAGAAATATTTTCAAACTAGAGGTGGCAGGTTTATGGAAAATTACTATGAATGTATTTGGGTTCCTACCAACTCTCCCAGCTCTATATTATTCATGATAAGCATGACTTCCAAGCCTTGCCTCTGTCAGATTTTCCTATTAATTGTTAATGTAACAGCTAAGTCTCCCTGGAGTGTGTGTTATTTTCTCATTTATAAAATCATAAGCCTTGGGATAATCCTTCATTAGATCAATAATATTCTCATCAAATGAATGTAACGTTGTCCAAGCGTAGGGTATTATATTATAGTTAACTGTGGCAGTGGAGTGCTGCTCATATTACCCTCTGGGTTTGTCTCCTTTCCTGCATCCCCACGTTTGCTCTGAAGACTTAGTGGTTCTCACCTGGACCAAAGCAGTGGTCACTTAGCAAGACCACTGCTGCTCCCCCAGACTTCTCCAACCACCCTCCATGTCATCATGAGCATCCAGCTCATAGAGCTGACCATGTGATTACTCTGCTCTGAAACCACTGACAGTTTCTACAGAGAAAATTTCTAAAACCACCCTCCACCCATTTTCCCCTCCTAGCAGAGCCCCTCTCCCTTCTTTTTGGACAATTTTGTGTGAAAAACTGAAAGGGTCTCTGGTTGCTGTTCTCACAGCCCTATCCCCTCAGGCACAAAGAGAACAGGAGACTTACACTCAGCCAGTGGGTATTATTCTTCTAGACTCTGCATCTTCAACATGGGATGGAGGACAGAAAGAAGGGTTGGAGCTCTCATACCCTGACCAGACTCTTCTCCTGGGGACCATCCCGGACATTGCTCTTTCCTGGCCCTCTGGAGGTGCTGTTCTCGAGCAATTCCTGCCAGTCTCCCAGGCAGGGAGCCTTCCATAGACTTTGTAAGCTCCCAGTGTACTTCCTGTGGGTTCACCTCAGCTTAACCTAGAATCTGTTTCTGTTGCCTACAAACCTGGCTGACGCAGTGCACCACTGCCTTCAGGATAAAGACTGATGTATAGACTCAGGTGTTGCCTGTTCTCTCATTTTCATGCTACACCCTAGCCAGTCAGCCAATTCTCCATTTCAGGCAACTGGCCACTTCCTCAACACAGCATATAGCCATGCAATTGTTCTTGCATTTTTTACAAAGACCATCCTTATCCTACTTGAGAATTCTCACCTACCATTCAAGGCCAAGGTCAAAGGCCTTCCTCTGTGGATCGCTCCCTGATCTCTGCCTTTGCTCCCTTTCCTCCAGGCAGACTTGATTCTTCCCTAGCCCAGAGCCCTACATTTTATTGTTCTGTGTAGCACCCCTTATCACTCTTCATTAGACTCACTATGGGTGTGTTTGAGGTTTCCAAAGGCTGGGTCTATGACTTAGTATTTTTAATCTTCATCATCCCATGCAAATCCTGTCAGATGGAGGCACTTCACATGGTGGTCAAGAGAGCTGGTTTGGAGGCTTGCATACCTGGTTTCGAATCCCAGCTCTCTACTCCCCCCATCTCCTGTTGACTAGCTGCTTGGCTTTGTGTATGTTACCTTAGCTTTCTAAGTTCTCTCCCTATATAATAGGGATAACAGTAAATGCTTTACAGGATGGTTATGAAGGTAAAAATAGAGTCTGAAGACAGTATTCATCACTACAAAATACTCAATGAATATTTGTTTAAAGAATAACTTAGCAAGTCCATGCTTCCTCTGGCATTCTTATAAAACAAATAATCCACAAAGGAAATATGTAGATATTTAAGTGTAACGAGAAGCACATATTCCAAGGGGTATAAATATGCATGTTCATGTGTATGCACACACATGCATGTATTGTTTCAAGGCCTATTTTGCTCAGAGTCTAGAAAAGTAAACCAATTGGCAAGACTAGTTTTCTGTGACCAAGTAACTGGAAAGACTGGTTTTCTGTAACCAAGCCACATGACCTCACATGTAACAAGGAAGCTGGAAGTGCCTACTCTATAAGCATAGTGATTATAGTTCTCTGGATCCAGCCATGCAAAGACAAGAACTCTCATCTCTTGAGGAAAAATAGTCTCTACAGCTCTACACTGTGCAGCTGGTCAGAAATGTGCTCTAGGAAATAAAGACATAATATGTTCCCCATCAAAGTGAGCTTTAGTTGGTAGTAAAGATGTCGAGTTGAGTAAGGATGCCAACCTGCTCTGAACATCGAAGCTGAGTCAGCCAAGCGAGTAACTGGAACTGCAGCAAAGGCTAGGTTGGTTCATGAGTGGGTGTTTATAAGACAAAACTTCTGGTTTAATTACAGTATAGATGTAGACTATATGGCCATAACCTGATTGGGAACAGTGTGAGGACTCAAATGATAGCAAATGAGGAGTAAAAAATATGACTGATAATGAATTAAGGTGGGGCAGGGGGGTAATTCTTAAGATATTTGGCAAAAGAAAGAATGAATTCCAGTTCTAACTTTACCAAAAAGAACAGGGGAAATCACACAGCAGAAATCACATCTTCATTTGTTGTCCCTCTTTCTTCGGACTCTGTAGATGTAAATCTTGGAGTCTGCAGAAGCACATGGTTCCACTGGGGAGAAGACAATGAGGTGCAGCCATATCACTGAGCAAAATTTTTATGGGGACACTCAGAAAAGACTGCAGAAGGAGGGGTAGAACTCAATTCCTGCTGTCCAGGCCCTCCAAATTCTGAGTCCTTTGTGGGAGAGGGGGTAGAAGGAGGGTGTTTGAAGGAGATTGCCCTGGACCGAGGGTCAGGTAACCTAGGTCCTAGGATGGTCCTTGCTGCTCAGTGAGGCACTATTGTCAGGCCTTGGACAATTCAGGTGAAGGCTCGGTCTCAGTCCTCCTAAAAAATGAGAGGCTTCATGATCGTAGATTCTCAGCTAGGTTCCTATAGCCCTAAGTGTTCCAAAGAACCCCTCAGGAGTGGGCATGGAGGAGCTCTGGGCTTCATCAAAGCCCTTCCATCTTAACAAGACAGCTCTGCACTTCCATGTTTTATTTAGGACTTCCATGTAAGGTTGTGTCAAACAAAACACTCTTCAGCAAAATATTTAGGAAAATCCTGTTCTAGACAATCATAGATGAGAACAAACTGTCATGTAGTACTTACACGGGCCAGGCTCTTTTCTAAGCACTTTATATCTATCAAATCATTTCATCCTCACAACCCCTAAGAAGTACTAATATTATCCCTATTTTATAGCTGGAGAACCTGAGTTATTAAGCAGCTTGCCTGCATTAATAAAGCTTGTGAGTGGCAGAGCTGGGATTTGAACCAAGGCAATCTGTCTCCATGATTGGTGTTCTCAATGCCTATGTTGTACTACTATTCACTAGTATCTTTCTTTCTCAAAGATTTCATGATTCCAGTATCAGAAACTTGGTTTCATCTTTAAACATAAACTTGTCTCACAAAACTAATCTTGGTATCCAAAATATTCTTCATTACAAGGCTTCCTTTGAGCAAGAATTCAGACTTATTGTCCTTTAGCTAAGGGTGAGCAAGAGAACAAATTTGGATTCCCTTAACAGGATGTAGATTTTTTTAAAAGACAAATGGAAATTAATTTTTCTTCTACACTGTCTCCTTCCTTCCTTTTACATTTACTGATTTTCTGTCATAGGCCAGGAACCTTGTGATAAGGAAATTGAAGTCACAGTTCCAGACATGAAAGACCCCAGAGTCCAGAGTGAAATGAATATCTATAATTCATAGGATATGTCTGAGGCAGTCATAGGTCAGAATGGTATGCTAATAAAGAAGATCTCAAAGATCCTTGGGGCTGAGAGTCAAGAAAGAATCCTAGAAGAGGAACCATTACATATTAGAGGATGATCATAGAAGGATTTAGCCAGATAGATAAGGCAGGATGTGTACAGGAAGGTTTAGTGATATACAAAGCAGGTGAAACTAACTTTGGATAAAGGTAGAGAATATTCAAAGGCATGCAGATGGGAGATAGCACTGCATTCTTGGGGCCCTTCAAATGGTTGACATGGCTGGCAGCTGGAGGGTATAAGGGCATCAGTGAAGATGGCTCAAGGGAAAAGCAAGGACCTGGTAAGGGAAGACCTCATATACTAAGGAGCTTGGATTTTGTCCTTAGGATAATGGAGAGTCTCATGAATTAGAGTATGGACCTAGCAAAAGGTCACAGGAGTTAGGAATGGAAAGAATTAACAATATTTCTATTACCAATCAATCAACAGTAATTGGACATCTCTAATTCAAAATCAAAGGAATTGGTCACATTCACCATGACTCATTTTACACGATGGCTCCTTAGAACTTCCTAGAGGACAAACAAAGGACCCTAGAGCTGCATGGCTTCATCAGAGGGAAGGGTGGACTCCTGGTTCATACCATATGTACAGACCAGGAGGCAAACTGACATCCAGGACAAGAAAACCTCACTGTCACTAAAGCTCAATTGGGCCAGCACCTCAGCCATTACTGCTCACATGATGAATGTGCTGCCTGGCCTTTCAGCATTCGATTTTCTTTGCAGGTACCTTTCAGGTAACCTTGGGCTCCAGTCATTCTTTATCTTCTATAGAAATAGACTCTACCCTCCAAGTTTAAAGCCCAATTAAATAACTGGGGCATTCATTAGCTCTGCCAAAAATTAATTATTTTAGCCATTAGTATTTGGAAAATGAAGGTAAGCACAGTCAAGAAAAGGTACAAGACTCCTCTAGTGTCAGTGAGAAGGGAAGGGAAGGGACTATTATTGATCATTTATGATGGAGACAGATTCTCTACTAGATTCTCTCTAGGGGTTAATTTCTGTTAATCCTCAAAGGAGCCCAGTGAGGCCTGTATTCTCCTCATTTTACAGATGAGAAAACTGAGGCACAAAGATGTAAATATCACTCAATGAATAGGTGCTGAAGGTATCCAAGCCCAGCTCTGCTTAAGTGCAAAGCCTGTACTACTACTATTCATGGACAGCTTATTTTAAAAGATTGGAAAGTTTAAAGATATCTTGTGTGAGAGTGCGCATGGTTGTGTGGAAAATTCCAGCACGATTATTTGGATACCAGTGCTAATTAAATCACTTCTAATATTGTGGGGTTACTTTGGGTGGCCACACCTGTAGAGCATTTTTAGCAACTTTTGGTTTGCTATCATTTTCCAGCTGAAGCTTTCAGGCTGAGCTGTCAGATCCCATCAGTTAAGACACACACTTAGAAGGTTCTTATCATGCAAACAGGACTAATCTGTTCTTCTTCCCTTTGGCCTGGCTGTCTGTATCCGCTGCTGGGTGATAAGATTCAATAAACTTGGCTCTTAAAAAAATTGAGTTAGATTTTTTTTTTTTGAGTTAGATTTTTAAAAATTTATTACACCCGCTTCTCCCCTCAAATATCTCCAAGGATTTGAGCCTGGTAGGGGAAAAATTCTTCCCTGTTTAGTATGAGGAGTGGCACATACTTGGTCTGGGGAGATGACATCATGCAAAGTGTGGCATTTTCATGAGCATAATTGAATACAAACACGGTCTTCTTATTAGCATGTTTCAAATATTTAGCAAGATTAAGACTACATTTACATGCATAATGTCTGAAAGAATGTACCTTCTATTATGAATCAGCCTTGAAATTATGAGGTGCCAAAGGCAAAGTTCTTCACCTGCCTTTCCCGGTTCACATTTAATCATTTTGAAGATCCCAGAAGTCCAAGGGAACATGCCAAAACAAGAGCTCACATGGTAGCACCTATCGTCAGAGAACCGACAACTCTGATAGCAATGATCCTAACATTCCACATGAGGGCTAGCACTTGTCCTTGTAGGTGTAGGGGGAAGTATTTGGGGCTTGTTTTGAATGTTCTGTTACTTCGATATGATTGTTTTGATAGCAGACTTGGGTAAAGAGGCAATGATAACAACTTACAAAGAACATTCACCTCAAATTCTCTGTGAAACTGAGCAAGCTATAAACAAAATGAAAATTACACTGAGTATCTCATTTAACCCACATAGCAACCTTGCTGTTGGGCATAGTTATCTCCACTTAAATTATCTCTGAGGCTTGGAGATGACATGTGATTTGCCAAAATCCAAGACTCTGACTAGAACACAGGCTCATTGACTCCAAACATTCCATTCACATGGGTGTAAAGTATGTACAGTTCCTGGGACATAGTAATTACACACACAAGTGCAAGCCGGTTGTGATTAAGCCTTGCCCTTCATGGTCCAAGGTGATAGATCAATTGATTCTAGAAAGACAAAGCTGAATGAAACCTCAAGGACAGTCTCCTCATTTTAAAGGTGGAGGACAGGATGAGGTTGGGGTACAGACTATCACACAATGCCTGCTCACACGTTCTTATGTTTAAAATCATGGGAAACGAGGAAAGTAGGGGCAGCCAGAGAGTAGCATGCACTGTTGATTGACTATCCCAAAGCCATTCCCAATCTCCTCCTACTCTGCTGACTTCTCATTATAGACTGAACAAACCAGAAACTCAATTTTCCAGCCTCCCTTGAAGGTAGGGATAATGTATGACCCCATCTTGGACAATCCTATGTCAGGGAAGAGCTGCTGGAAAGATTTGGAAAAAGATATTCCCTCTCTGTTAAAAGCAGAGAGGCACATGGAAACCCCTCACGCTTCCTGCCTTTGGAGATGATGGTGTGCGGATATGCTTGGAGCTTTGGTAGCCACCTTGTTACTTCTAGGGGAAACCCAGTGGAATCTCAAACCTATCACCCTGACATCAGAGAACTAATGAACCAGCTTCAGAACCATCTAACACCAGACTTTTTGTTACTTGAACAATATGTATCCTTAAGGTCTGAGTCACTGTTAGTTGGGTTTTCTGATATCTGTTGTCTAATGCATCCTAACTGACATGGAGTAAGAATCAGCAAACATTATGCATTACCTTCCTTCCTACTCTCTCAGTGTCGGGGCAGGATCCAGGTTTCTGGAAACAGCTCTACTACACTGTGAACTCCAGTAGAGCAAGGATGGTGTCTGTCTAGGTCTTTGCTATGCTCCTGTAGCTAGTAAAGTGCCTGGTACATAGTAGGTGTTAATAAATACTTGCTGATTATTTTTGATTAATTAATTATCCTATCCACAAACATTCACTGTGAACCCCTATTATATGCCAGATACTGAGATAGATGCTGGTGATAAAGAGATAAAGAAGACAAGTACTCTACCCTTGTTATACTTGCAGTTCCAGTAGAGGAGACAGATGCAGACACACCATCAGGATGCAGCGTGAGAAGTACTATAACAGAAAAGAAATACTATAACAAAGTGTTGCTGGAGCATGGGAAGGAGGTAAAAATGAAAGGGTAACCTCTCCTGACAGACTTTGCTATATTTATCAATCTTGGTCTTCAGTTCAAACAGCAAATATTTATTCAGCATCTATTCTGTGCACAGCACAATTCTTGGTAATGATTAATAGTCATCATAAAAATAGGTAACCTTTATAGTGTTTATAATGTACTAATCACGTTTTTGTGAATGACATATTTTTATTTACTTCTTCTTCTTTATAACAGCCCTATGAAGTAGGTACTCTTATTTTCCCAACTTTACGGATGGGGAAACTGAGACAGAGGAAGATGAACTTAATTTGCTTCAAATCGCACAGCTAGTAAGTGGTAGGAATTCTGGCTCCAAAGGCGATATTTTAATCAGTATATGGAAGACATGCTTACTGTTCTCTTGGTATTTCCCATAATTTGAGAAGAATGGAAATAGATGTTGTTGTCATTGCATTGGTTCCTGCATTTGATCTGGATACTATTTTTCTGGATTTTAATTCTAGCCAAGAACCTGGCACCAGCACTGTTTTTCAAGCAGTCACCCCTTTCTTGCAGAGCATACAGATAACCCAAAACATGACTACACTGATTTCCACCTTCACTTCAAATGTGGTCGGTCAACAAAGGACCAAACCCAGGGTTGGGTTGAGAAAGTCTTTTCTGTCTGTGGAAAATGAGTTTAAAGACACTTTCCACTAAAGACATTTTTTTCTTACAAAATGCAAGAAATGTGAAGTCTAATTGCTTAGCTGTGCCAGATATGCTTTTTTCAGCTTCTGCTAGACTTAGCTCAACACAAACTGTGCTTACCCTTGCATACACAATAAGCCTCATTAATTCCTTCTTCCTTCCAAGCTCACTGAAGGAAAATAGTAAAAAAAAAAAACAAAAAAAAACTGGGGGCAAATTCTTCTCTTTTTCAGTGTGTCTGTGTTAGAAGCGTTACCTCAAATCTGGCTCTTTCCACTCTTACAAAGGTTGCCTTGTTCTGACCAGCCAGACAAGGGAGATCAGAACTTACAGGAACTCTGTGACTAACATCACTGTTTCACCTGTGAATTACTAAATGAAAGAGCACTCACTGAGGAAATCTCCAAAGAAACGGTGTAACACATGGCGCCGTGGATGCATCCACTCCCTCCCTCTCCCATTCCATTATCAATGCAAGCACTTTCCTGTACTGTCTTAGGCCACAGCAGATTGAGAGGTAATATGCTTAGAATTACAAACCTTTCCAGGCATGTATATGCAGAATAACATGTCATGGTAAGTATGTACTTCTTTATTTCACACCTAATGAATCTCAGATCACCTAAGTATATCAAACAAAAATTTGAGATTCCCGAAATTTCTTCCTTGTATCCACCTCAAAATCTATCTGCCAATGACAGTTTAAAAAGATGTCTACAAATTCTTTGATATTCTTCACTTCAAAATACAGAGCTGAGTTCCTTTTCCCTTGAGTGTGGGTTCTATATAGGGATATACTGTCAACTAATAGATGTGGTAGAAATGAAGGTGTGTGACTTCCAAGTCTAGATGATTAAGGATTTGTGACTTCCTTCTCTCTCTCTCTCTCTGTCTCTCTCTTTCAACATCTACTCTGGGGAAATCAGCTGCCATGCTGCGAGGGCACTCAAGCAGCCCTATGGAGAGGTCCACACGGAGTTCCTGTTACCGAAAGTTTGGCACTTGTCCCCAAGGCCACATCAGAAGGACAAGAACAAGTGCTTTGAGAAGGAAAGAGAAGTTTATTAATTTGCCAGCAAATGAGGAGGCTGGAGGACTCCCATCTCAAAGTACCAGCATCCTGCTTCTGAGCAGAAGTACAGAGCTCTTAAAGGTTCTAATTTATCTCGTCTTCGGCTAAGACAATCTTGTGACCTCCACCAGGACAATCCCCCTGAGGCATCTCCTGTGGTGCAAAGAACAAAGGACGGTCTCCTGCTCCTCCCATCCACTAGCCCGAGGCAGGGATGTAGGTTTTAGTTCTCAAAAAGGGTAAGCGGGTTTTGAAAAGAGAGAAAACCTTTTTACCCTTTTTTCAGGCTGTTTTCTCTGTTACACTCCTAGGTCCTCCTGCCAACACCCAGCACTACTGACATCAGACATCTGTCTTGGAGGTGGATCCTCCAGCCCAGTCAAGCCTCTGGCTCCATGCAGCATCTTGACTGTAATCTCATGTGAGGCTCTGAGGCAGAACCACCCAGCTAAGCTACTCCCAGGTTCCTGATCCACAGCAACTGTATGAGATAATGCATGCTTATTGTTTTATGCTACTACATTTTAGGATCATTTGTTAAGCAAAAATAGATAACATACTGCCAGGACCTATAGGAATGACATCAGAGTTCTCATGCTGCAGACTTCTCATCAGCAGTAGTAATGCCCAAACATAATGAAAAATTGTGAAATGATAAAGAAAAAGTCATTGCTTCACCTGCCCTTTTCCAATATTAACCCATCCACCTACTTTTAAGTCCAATCTGTTCTGCCTTGTCCTGGCTTTGGCTCCATCTACTACTGTCTCTTGCATTTCAATACCTTCTCCACCCTTTCCCTCCCGCAGCCCCTTTCTTGCTTACAACATATAAAGATCTCTTTCATCTTCAAACAACAAAAACAACCAATAACAAATGAAACTTTTTCAGTGTGGCTGCTCCTTAATTTTTCTGCCCTTCCCCCTTTGCTTTGAATTCCTCCTCCACCTCAGTTGCCTCTACTCCCTCACAGCTACTCACTTTTAAGCAGTATCCTGCCATGCATGCACATGCATGTGCACACACACACAAACACACACACACACATGGAAACCACTGTCTCTGTCCACGCATCACCAAGGAGACTACTGGTGGCCTCTCAGACGGCACCTTACTTGATCTTCAGGGCCACTCTGACCTGCTTGTGCCATGCTCACATGTCAGCCAACGCTGCTTCACCCACTTCACTACTAGTCCTCTCATATCTCCTTTAGTGGCTCTTCCTCCTTGTGCTGTTTTTGTCTTGTTGTTTTCCTCCCTGGATTAATTGCTCTACTCTTCTAATTCTCTTTACAAGCATAAGATCCCTCGTCCATAGGAAATGCTCACCATGTACCTCAAATCCATGTCAGATGTCCTGGTTCTAAGGTCAATTTCCCTCCTTGGTCATTTTGGCTTCAACATCTGCTTACTCTTCCAGCTTTGAGTTCTTTCTTCATTTCTGGGATCTCAAGATATCCACTGCTTGCTTGGAGCACTGCTTTGTATTTTGGTAAGTATGTTACTATCAAGGGGGCATTTCTGTATACTCTGGGGGACGGGGTGTGGGCCCTCCTGAGCACCTCGGTCTGCGCTATTGCAGAAGACTGCTCACTTGGTGTCTATCTCACACTTTAGACATACGCCTGCTTGATTTACCTTTGTCACCATCTATCACGTCCCTGAGGGCAGTGGCTCCATTTTATTCTTCTTTAGCAGTTTCTCAAATGGGGCTTTCACCCCAGCAGTGCCTACATAGATTGAAAATATCAAATATTAAGCATCTTAATTTCTCTTTCAATAAAATTATCAAGCCTAATAACCACTTATTTCCTCTTTTTTTTTTTTTTTTCCCTATTCAATGCCCTAAGGAATCTCCAGTGCCCTCAATATTCACAAAAAAGGCCTGGGAAACCAGAGCAAGCTGAGAGCATAGAACCAGAGCAGAACGTAGCCTCAGGAAGAATTCTTTTTCCTTAGGTATAATCACTAGTTCAGATTACTTTTCTGGTTCCTGATTTCATTAATGTAGGTTGTATCTAAAATTAAAGTAGATTACTCTGTTTTTGTAAATTGTAAACAGAATGATGGAAAATTTCCACATTCCCAAGCTTTTTTTTCCCCATTACAAAATTATAAACCAAAGTGGATTAATGGTTAATATCTGAATATAGACAACTAGAATTTGCATGAAATATTTTTTCTAAAAAATTCAGAAGAAATGCACAGCAAGGTACTCATTTCTACTCACAAACACATGTAGAAACAGGCATCCTTCTGTTTTCTCTATATTTACAAATTTAAGTGTCATCTTACCCATGCTTTCTTTCCTAAGCAATGTTTCAAATTTTTTCTTCAGATTGTGGTGAGGGAGAACTCAGAGTAACCAACTTGATAGCCTTGCTCAGTCCCATGTTTGGAAGCATTTAGCGATTTTTCCCTCTTCTGGTTCTTCCACAGCTTCCCAAGGAGCTATTGCATCATTGATATTCATGAGCAACCACTGTGACAGTTAGTAAACAAATCCAACAATGAATCCATCTCTCCTGTCATATGTGACAAAAATTCTTCAGAGGCTTTATTTATGCAATTTAGACCTCCAGGCTTAAAGTATGTGGTAATTTTTATTTCACAAAGGCCTCAGGCAGCAAAGTATTTATTTTACACTCCTGGACCTCATCAACTATATGGCATAACCTGTTCCTGTGTTTGTCTTTTTGCAAATGAGTGACTAATGTGGAGATGCCACCTGCTTCATGGTGGGGAGGAGGGGTGGGAAAGCAGGAGATAAGTGAAGGATTAATTAGTTAATATGGGGTATGAAGTACTTTGCAGATGGAGAGTGATATGCAAGTGTGAGTTTTCATTATGGTTCCCTGCTGTCCTTGGTGTTGCTGGAGTGGCAGATACAAACAAGATAATTTCTTGGAAAGAGAAGCAGTGGTTTAACTTACTACGTAAATGCTTTGATTTTGAAAAGTAAAGTTCTCTGTGGGTTTTTGTGGTGATGGAAATATTCATCTCCACCCCACCTCTGTGGGAGAGAGAAGGAATTTGCATTTTTCATGGCACCAGGAGTAGGGGACCCTATAAAAACTTTGCTGTCCTCTTCTGAAATTATCAAGAGTTTATGGCTATCACTGGATTCTACTGCCTTGACATATTCTTTGCCCGTTATGCACATGTATGTTTTCCCTTGGGAGAACAATCAATTCACTTATAAAAGGATGTTATAACTTAAATTTCTGCTCCTAGGTACATAACTAACAGAACGGCCTACACACTTCCACAATAATTCCATACACTAAAAAGCTCATGGCAGCATACTCACAGCAGCCCCTCTTTGGAAACTGTCCAAATGCCCATCAAGTGTTGAAAAGATAAAATTTGGGTATATTCACACAATAGAAAACTGTACTACAATGAGAACGAGTGACCTATAACTAAATCCCCTGCAGAATATATCTCACAAACACAATAACAATGGAAAGAATCTAAGGACAAAAGAGTATATAATGTAAGATTCCTTTTAAATAAAGAACAAAAAAGCAGGGAGAACTAATCCTTACTGTTACTGGTGAGAATAGCGATTACCCCTGGAGGGTGGGCAGGGATTAGAAGGGATGACAAGGGGACTTATGAACTGTCGACATTGTTCTTTTCTTGATCTGGGTGTTGTTACACAGGTGTGTTCGAGTTGTGGAAATTCATTTAGCTGTTTGCTTATGTTCTGTGTGCTTCTTAAACAACAAATATCCACGAAACAGTTAATAAAAACAGAATAGTCTTGATTTGCTCACTAGTATTAGGTTAGCTGGGTTTCAAAGTATCAGGTGCCCCTTATTTATGGCTGCTTAGCTTAGCAAAGCATTTCCTAGATATATCTGGCAAGAATTATATAAATTGGGAGATTTTTCTGTGAAATGCAAGGAATTTTCCAAAAACCAAGGTTAGAGGATAAGTAGGTAACATGCTCCCACCCTTAATTCCCTAGTTAGCAATCCGTTGATGAAATAAAAAACGGCACCCTCGGATTTCTGCTTGGCATATTACCATACACATATGCTAGATTAAGAACCACCCTAGATACAAGATGTACAGAGTGCTTTCTATTGTGGAGAAAATGCTGAAAGAGTTTAAATTAGAGTTTAAATTCAGCAACTGAATAACAAAATATCACAATTATCATCTAGATCTATAGTATTCACTCTTAGATAATACTATTGGAAAATCTCATCTTCATTTAAATCCTCATTTAACTTACTTTCTTTCCAAGACCTCTCTCTGAAGTGGCATGGCGCTAAAAAATTGTAACATGATTCAATAGTGCCCTCGAAGGGCTCGGAAGAAACATATAGTGGGGTGGGTATGGATTTAATTAATGGGATTAGGTGGTGGGGAATTAGGAACTACTTGTAAAAGCTAAATCCAGTAAATGAACTGATGTATTCAATTTGCTTATTTTGCCAGAATATATAATCCCAATCCCAAACTCCAACAAGGAGTTCTATCAAGTGAAAAGAACAACCCTGGTATTAGACTTATCTGGGACACATTGCTATGAACATGTTGCATCTCAACCAATATTTTAAAAATATTAATTTTATTTGTTCTCCTTTTTTGTAGCATAGAGTCATAGAATCCTGGAATAAAGAAAAAAAATGAAGTCACAGAATCGGATACGGAACTAATCCCAGGATTATGTGGTAATCCCCTCCAAAACATCCCAGGCTTCCTCTTTCTGAAATCACTCATCCAACTAAAAGTTGTTCAAAGAGTTGAAGTTTACAAACTTCGGGCACTGTTCTAGACTCCTACAATACAGTAGTAAGCAGAGGAGACTAAAATTCCTGCTCCTGTGAAGCATATATTCCAGCCATGTAAAACATAAAATGAACAATAAACTTAACAAATAAGTATGTTATATAGTATGTCAGAAGGTGAAAAATTCTATGCAACAAAACCAAAAACACAATAGGTAAAGGGGTCTAGAGAGTGCAGGGTCATGGTGGGAAAGAGAGAAAGTCACAATTTTCAGTAGAATTGGTCAGGGACTTGGGTCTCACTAAAAAGATCAGTCTCATCCTTGATGGACATTGGGAGACCTTATCGAGGTGAAACTCTTGCTTAGGTCCTGGGCTCCCTTTCTCAGCATCAGGCAGACTTGTCTTAAGAAATGGCCTAGATTTACTACATAAAAAAATAATAGCTTATATCTTAAAAGTTATACACCATATGGCCAGGATAATACTGGCTTGTGTGATTCTCAGAGCAGGTGTTATCAATTGCCCACTAAGGCCAGAGAAATGGCTCAATAAAGCTTCTTGGTAACCAAATGAATCAACTTGTTTCCTGGGGTTATCAGACTGAACCAATTACGTTTAAAGGACATCTGCCAAAAATAATGCTCTCCATTTTTGAGTGGTTGATAATTATACCATTGTTTCCAGTAATACTCAGATAGCAGGACAAATTGTCTTTTGAGACCTCTTCTAGTTCTGAACAATCAGATCAAATCACCCATGAAGAAGAAATTTCCCTCCTATTCTCAATGGCCTAAATGGCAATCATCCACAAGCATTCACATCATTAACTTACGAATTAAAAATGAGGAGGGACACCAAATGTGGCTGTAAGGTCACACTCTAGCCTGTACCTAACTCTCTTGCCTTATTTACCACCCTGTCTCCTTCACCTGGTGAACTTAATGCATCCATCTAAAGAGGCTATATCTATCTTTTCATATTCTTTGGGTATTTTTTCCACTGCTCCTTTGTTCCAACCATCCCCCATCCCAGAAAGACTGCCAGGCCCTTTCCCCCTAATTCCTGTTCTCATTTTAAACCCTTGTGATGGTTTCCTCTTTCACAGAAGAGGAAATCCTCTGAACCCTCACCCTCCCAGCCATTTCTCTTTTCTGTGCCTCCTGACTCATTTACACAGTATCTGCACTGTTTTTTGGCACCAGCCATAGACTGCCTCATACAGTTAATTATGTTTTATGTCTGTGCCCTATTTCCCTGGTGATACTGTAAGACCCTCAAGGGCTTTGAATTTCTGGGTCTTAGCCCAGATTCCTTCACCCGTTAGGTTTTTAACTTATGGTTGTGAATATGGCAGTAATGGAAAGAACCAGTTTGTAGATTAAGCAGAAATTTTAGTCCTTCCTCAAATGTTCCTTGAATGGTCTGTGAACTGAGACATCAAAGGTTCCAGTTGTCCAGTCATGCCCCCATGTTCCCGCATGCACAAGCAACAACAAGCATGCTGACTGTGGCCCAGCTAACAGCGATTACAAGATATCATTGATTTTAAGCCACAAACCATTTTCAGAGATGTGAGAATGTGAGGAAAGAATGTGCTCTCTAAATTAGATAAAATACCATGAAAAAAAAACAGTGGGGTAAAATGACAACCATTCATTTATGGTCATGAGAGCCATACAAATAAAAGTACTAAGTACCACTATTGAGAACCTACTATGTGCCAGGCCTGATGCCAGCCCTGTGACATAGGTTTCATATCCCCATTCATGGTGGAGGAAACAAAGTGCAGAGAGATTAACTGACCACACTCAAGGTCCCTCCATCAGGAAGAAGCACCCTGAGCATTTAAATTCAGGTTTGTGGTGCTTTTTCCATTTTGATATGCTTCCTTATCCCTGGGATGTGAGTTACCCCAGTGGCTGTCTCATGTTTTTGTTTGTTCACAAGCAAAAGCAGACATGAAAATTGCACAGATCTCATAAACAATAAATATCTATATCACCATCTTCTTGTACAAGTGAGGAGACTAAGGCCCATGCATTTAATAGCATGCCTAAATCCACACAGTATGTAAAGGGCAAAACCCTGATTCAAACTCAATTCTAGTGAACTCAAAGCCCTCACTCTTCCCATTGCTTAACACTGAAGAGAGAGGTAGTTCGGTGGCCACTGAGTTCTGCCATCTACTCCTGAGGCTTCAGGCTATCATCAAGTCTTGGAACTGAAGCTATGGGCTCCCAGTCCTTTATGGGAATTTCCCAGGCCAGACTTTCAAAGCAAATGAAGTCTAACCTTGAGGATACCATTCCTTGTATTTAAAAATGAAAGAAGAAAGAAAGAAAAGGCTTTATATGTCAAAATATAAATAATTATGGCAATAGTCAATATTGTTGTGTAAGTTGAAGTCATCAAACATTATCAGCTAAAGTTAATAAAATTTAGAAGTTAATAAATACCCAATTCCTTTATCATTCTTTCAAAAAGATGTATTATTCTAGGGGAGGCTAAAAGACTCGCTCATTCTTAAAGTAAAATCATGACCTGGCACAGTTTAGAAGGAAGTTTTTATGGCAACAGTTAGCAAAATTTGAAATGTACATGTCCTTTGATCTAGCAATTCTACTTCTAGGAATTTATCCTTTGGATCGATGTGCCAAGTATACAAAGATATTTATCTGTGTGTGTTCTTGGTAGTTTTGGCTGGCAAAAACCGGGACACAATCTAAATGCCTGTCAATAGGGGATGAATTAAATAAATCAGAGTACTTACATACAATGGAATATTTTGCAGGTAGCTAACAACAAAAGAGGTAGGTCTTTTAGTGCCAATATAGAAAGATCTCCAAGACATACATATGAGTGACCTACTGTCACAATAACATTGCTTAACAAATAAGCATCAGTCTCAGGGGCCATGCAACAATGGGTTCATTCCCTAAGCATCTGGGGTCAAATGGTGGGCTGCGGTGGCTACAAGTCTATGTTGACCTTGCCT
Organism: Indri indri; assembly: GCA_004363605.1. Classification (NCBI taxonomy): domain Eukaryota; kingdom Metazoa; phylum Chordata; class Mammalia; order Primates; family Indriidae; genus Indri; species Indri indri. Next base: position 5,641 of record RJWJ010022583.1, on the reverse strand, counting down.
GGGCCCACTCACATATCTGAGAGTTGCAGGCTGTTGGCTGATGCAGGCTGGGCTAGGTTGAGGTGTCTGGAACAACTGACTCAGCCCTGCCCCGTGTGTCTCATACACCTGCAGGCTAGCCCAGAAAAATTCTTAATATTGTGGCAGAAGTTTGAAAGAGCAGTCCCAATGAACAACCTGTTTCAGAGCTCTGCTCTCTCAAATTTGCTAACACTCCATTAGCCAAAGCAAGTGATGTGGTTGAACCCAATGTCAAGTGATGGGGCAGGTCAACTCCCCATGGCAGGAAAGCACTGCAAAGTTGCAGCAAGGAGCAAAGAATTAGGGCCATCATTGTAATTGCCACGCTATGTAAGTTGAGGAATTATATTCTTTGATTGATCTCATTACTATCCAACCTTCTATCTATTTACCCAAGTACAAGCATAGATAGATAGATGTTTATATACACCTAGAAAATTTCTAGAAGGTTGCCAAGAAAACTTGCAATAACAGTTATCTCTTGTGAATGCGGGTTTGTAGAGGTAGGTAGGGTAGGATTTAAAATCTACTTTCCAATCTCCAGGAATGTATAATTTGAATGCTTATCATGAACAAATACTAATTTAAAAAATTTTTAAATATCTTTTTTATTGGACTGTCAAAGTTTATGAGATTCCGAGTGATTGTGTGACTTTTTATAATTGGGAAACTTGAAATCCCAAATTCCTTCTGCCAATTCAGTTTCCCAAGCTCTGAATAGTCCTCCAGATCTTTCTGCTAATGACTTAGACCCCAGCTTGGGAGGAACTGCTCTGTTGGAGGAAGAGCTCATTAGCGAGCAGGATAAATCACCCCAGACTTGTCTTGAACAAATCCTGCCAAATGAAGTGAACAAAAGGGGTTGAAATATGACACATGTAATAGCCAGAGCTGGGGAAGCTCTCTTGGCCTGAAATTGAACACTCAACCTCTGTTCATTTTCAGCCATGTTACAGATTGAAGTTGGCCGAAATCATCATAGAGTTTATATTTCTTAAATGGGGCTGTGTCTGACTGCAGTTCTCTGTCAGGGATCTGCATTGGCCTTCACAAAGCTAAAGGTGGCTTTCCCTTGAGGGAGCAATAGCATTAACCACACACAAACAGCTCATCCTGTCTGAGGCAGCCTCAGGTGTGTTATTGTTACATAAATTAATGCCCTGCCTAGGAGCCCCACGTGGCCACACCATATGCATATGTCAGATGTTGAGAAGTTGCACAATTAATGGTTTCCTATTTTTGTCAGATTCTTCTACACTAAAAATAGTAAATCAAGATTTTAAATGTGGAAACCAATCCAAATTTAAAATTTATTTAGGTATGTTGATGAATTATTGAATGTTAGGGGGCCCAGAAAGTGAAAAAAATCCAATTGCATGAACAAATAATATTTATGGATTTCCTTCTAGTAAGATAAAACAACTCAAGAAAGTATAGGCAATGAAATGGAAATTTTCTTATTCATTCATTCAACAAATATTTAAAAGCTTGTTATGTGCCAGACACTGTTCTGGGCTCTGGGATATCACAGTAGGAATAAAAAGATGTCTACTTCATAGAGCCCACATTTTACTGGGTGAAAATAGACAATAAACAAGAATTCAAATAAATAGATAAAATAATTTCAGACAGTGATAAATGCTGTGAATAAAATCAGTCAGGAAAATAGGATGGATGGTTGTGGTTGGAGGTGGAACCATAACCCCAGATGGGTGGTCAGGGAGGCCTCTCTAGAGCAATTACATTTGCTCTGAGATCCAAATAATGAGAAAGTACCAGCCGTGTGAAGATTTTGGGAAAGAGGATGCAGCTGATGTAAAGGTCCTAGGATCAGAGAATTAGGGAGATAGTAAGAATAGTAAACGAAAGAGCGGTGTGTGAAACAAAGCCAGAGAGCTAGGAGGGAGCTAGCATATTTTAGTATCTGTATGTACTGGGCACCATGCTGTGTGTTTATATACATTCTTACATCTGGGTGGCACACATGCAGGAGGACTGTGCAAAACAGAACTGACACTGAAATCATAACCCACAGAAGGCTGGTGGCCTGAACTCTACTGAGCCAGTTATCCACTAAAGCAAAAATATCAACATCCTCCATAGGATTTCATCAAGACCCAGAACCTCACAATACGATGCTCAAAATATTCAGGACATAATCCATAATTACTCAAAAAATCAGGAAAATCATAGTTAACATGAGAAAAGGCAATCAACAGATGCCAATGATAATACAACACAGGTGTTAGAACTATCTGACAAAGACTTTGAAGAAATTCCCCTTAATCAAGAACACTTCTATATGTTGTTTTTAATATAGTAATACTATGAGGCTACATGTGAAAAATCAACAGTTAAAATTCTGAACAAATACTTAAATTTGGAGTCTTTAACCTTGATTAAACATGTTGGGGTATCCCCAAAAGGGGAGCACCTGGAAAGAGCATAGGTCTGGACTCAAATAGCTTGTCAACTCTGCCACTTCCTAGCATTTAATCATGTACAATTACTTTGCCTTTCTCACCCCTAGTTTTCTCAACTTAAAATGGAAGATTATAGTGCTCAACGGGTCGACTTCTGAGGTTCAGTGGTCATAGATGGAAGTCACCGCATAGTGATGACATGTAGAATGAGAGCACTGATGTTCATTTGCTTTCTTTTTCCCTACATCAGCTTGCCAAATGCTACCAGTGCTGACCTTCAAATGGTGAAATTTTTTCTTATTCTGAAAATGGATAGTCATCTTTGGAGTGTATTTCCCCATTTCTGCTCCAAGAATAATAAGAAGGAAAACAAAATTTCTTCCTCAACTGTAGTGCTGTGCTGCTGTGTGGTTTTTTTGGAGTGTTCATTCAGGTAAGGCCGGTAAATAGCAGAGTAAGTCTTTTTTGGTAGATTCCAGAGGAGTCCACTGGACGGGTTTCTTACCTATTGGTTGTATAACCACACTTCTTAACTAGCTCCTCATTTGATTCAAGTGTTTAACTTTTGATTTGTATTCGGTGTGTGGAATAATGTTGAATGTACTGCTTTGCGATGGATTTGGATTTTTAATGTTAAGAATGGGAAAGTTGAATGAAGGAAAGTGTTGTCTTTCACAACAACCCGATGAAATTGATAATGGGGTCATTGGATTTTAGAATTGGAAGAGACCTGGGGAGGGATCCAGGTCAGTGCCCTCATTTTGCACTTGAGGGAACTGAGGGCTAAAGAGGGGATACAATTTTCATGACTTTGAAAATCATTTATATAAAGCACCATTTTCTGTGAGAGCATTTAGACATACTCAAGAATGAGGTCAGAGAATTTGTCCTGTTCACCACTCCATCCCCAGCTCCTACGAGACTTCCTGGAACACTTAATGGATTCTCAAGAAATATTTGTTGAATGAATAGAGGAATCTTCAACTCCCAGAGATTAAATGCTGCATGTCTTATCAAGGTTTAAAAGAATATCCAAGTACAAAGGTTTGTAAAGTTCTTTTCTTAGTTAATAAAAGTAATGAATTCCCATAAAAAGGTCAATATCTGAATGGAATCTGAATAACTACCATTGAGGATGTCTCTGCTCAGCTCTGCAGCCTCATTTTACTCTGTCTTTCCCAATCCAACCTCTGTGCCTTTAGCACCTCATCCTCTCAGTCCAGCCTGGACCCAGGCTACAGACCCAATGTTGCAGCTATGCCTGTCACCTGTTCAGTAGAACTGCTCTCCTGCTGGGCCAGGGGCATTGGGAACTGGCTTTGTAAGTAGGTACCAGCCTTTCATCATTGACAGTAAAGGTCCTTGCCTCTGTGAAATTTCATAGTGCAACCTTGCTTCACACAGCCCCAAAGCACCACTTTGGACCCTCACAATTGATGGGTCCCTTTCAAGCCAGGAAAATAGATTTCTTCAAGTGCACTAGAGGTCTGTTACTACATCGCTATATATCACAATGGTTGCCCTGCAGGTGTTTGTTGTACACCACCTAACTTGTACACCCAACTACAATTATAAACTGGTATTTCAATTCTAGCTACATGTATATCACATCAGGATGTAGACTGGAAATGTTTCAATAGGCTTACCATACAATCCTGTTTGTCTGGAATAGTTCTGGTGAGTGCCCAACAAAGTTATTCATAATGCTCCCTTTTACTGTCCACAGGATCTCAGTTTGGATAATAATCCTTATATTAAGAGATGCAGTCTAATCTCTGATAGGACTTAGCTGATATACTACACTAAACTTGGAATGTAGTGATGGCATCAGTTAGTGAGTAAGAGCATGGGCTTTGGGTTCAAAATCTGGTTTGGCCGTTTGTTAATATTAGCTAAGTGATATTAAAAGAAGTTGCTTATCCTTTCTAAGCCTCAGTTTCTCAGCTATCATACTGGGAATGGATAACAGTAACTACTTGTTGGTTTGTCTTGAGGTTTAAACAAAATAATACAGGCAAAGCAGTTAGCACAATACCTACTACCTAATGTGCACTTGATAATTATTACCCTGAATAATTATGACACATTGATAGTTTGTATTAAGTGATAACTGGCCTCATTTCTTGCACTGGTTTTGCTCTTCTCTTTCATTTCCACTCTAGGCTTTTCTCAATGACTGGTCTCCATTTTCCCTAAAATACAGTGTATCATATCTTGGTTTTCATGCCTCCTGAATGGTGTGGGGGTCAAGAAATTAGGCTTTACAAAGTGACTTGGGGGTTGCATAAACACAGAGCTCAATTCTAATTGCTGTTACAAAATTACATGAGTCTTTTTTTTTTTTGAGACAGAGTCTCACTCTGTTGCCTGGGCTAGAGTGCTGTGGCATCAGCCTAGCTCACGGCAACCTTAAACTTCTGGGCTCAAGCAATCCTACTGCCTCAGCCTCCCAAGTAGCTGGGACTATAGGCATGTGCCACCATGCCCAGCAAAATTTTTCTGTATGTATTTTTAGTTGTCCAGCTAATTTCTTTCTATTTTTTTAGTAGAGATGGGATCTCGCTCTTGCTCAGACTGGTCTCGAACTCCTGAGCTCAAATGATCTGCCTGCCTCGGCCTTCCAGAGTCTTAGGATTACGGGTGTGAGCCACCATGCCTGGCCACATGAGTACTTCCTAATGTATGATCTGAGGCTCAGTGCCAAGCCATAAGGGTCCCACAGTGGCTTGAGAACTGGTTAAACCATACAAGTGTTTCATATTACTGTGATGGATAAATGATGTGTGACTTCATAGACTTCAGTTTAATAAAGAACAAAGGGTTTCTTATGAGCTGTTTTTAAAGGCTATTATTTATTTATTTTTGGATAGTTTAGTTAATCCTGCAGTATATATTGGTGCATCAACATGATTTTTGCCTTGTTATTTTCCAGTTGATGCTCTTTAGCATGTATGTGCTGCAGTTCAGGTAGAAATCACCCATACTGTTATTGCTGCAGTAGGTGTATACTTAATCCCCCCAAATTTTTGCCTCTATAAAGACATTTCTTGGCCATCCCTACTTTCTTCTGCCTATGAAAGGAATGGATAAATTAGACAGATTGTGGGACCCTGGTGCCTGTAACTGCACCTCTGTCCATTTCAGAATCACTGGGCAGTGGTCTTCCATGACTCTTCAGTTTAGGTACAATATTATCC